>JASDQU010681172.1:0-18203 GCA_032191745.1 Picea mariana
GCGTGGAAGAGTGTACATACTTCTGGGGTGTAAATACTTCATGGGGTATAAACACGGCTGAAAGCAAAGGACCTCTGCATCAGGAAGATAATCAGGCTCCACAACCAACATGCGCTACATCCAGAACTTAGTAAAATAAGGGATCATCGACCTATAGTTTTGTCCTTCAGCAGAACAGACGACAAACATCTTCACCAAGACCTTCACTAAGCAGAAGTTCCATTCTCTGCGAAGTCATCTTGGAGTGAAGGACAGAATTTCCTAACAACTGTAGTTCTTCTTTTTACATACGTTGTACCATGAGGGGGGGGTTTTCCCATGATATTTTCCCTCTTTCCTCACTTTATTTTAGTGTATCTTTTGTATATGGGTACCTAACATGGCTTCGCTGCCGGGACCCATTCTTTATTTTCACAATAGTGATGTTTAGGGGGGGTGTTGGAGTTACTTCACACACACCTAGGATTTATTTTTCCTAAGGTTTTTCCTTGTTTATTAGTCATAATTAGTTATTATCTAGTCTACTATATTTTAGGGGAGAATATTCCACTTGGAGAATATTCTCTTTCAGTTGACTACTTGAGTTGAGTTTAGATGTTGCATTGGTTTTGTCACCATGAAACATTGGTATCATCACCATGATAATACACACTTACCTTTGGATCATCATCAGAATGGTGCATTAACCTTGATTCCTTGATCTACTTCTCACTACTTTCTATTCAGTCAGTTAAGTGAAGACTAGTTGACTAGTTAACTCAGCTAGGTGGCAATTCACTCCCATAACTGCCTGAGATACTATACTAGGTGGAAGTTCACTCCTATAATTGTTGGTGTGTGTCCAGATCAATCTAGACCACCACTATGGCACATTGGTTCTCATCCACTGTGCATTGGTTGAGTTATACAGAGTATATCATGTGTAAATTATTCATTATTCATTACGATTAATGAGAATTCTTCCATTCTTTCTCTCCTTATTCTTCTTTCTTAATTTCTCTGTGAAAATGTGTGTAGTATTTTCTAGCTAGATCTATTATGTGTAGGTTCAACACATTTACAAAACTCCTCACAGCTAAAGCATGGCAAAGGCGGCCCCAACCTACAAAACAAGGGTCAGAGAAAATTTGGTCGGTCTCAAGACAACCAGTCCAAGATGCAACCCAAGAAAGGTAATGAGAAGTTGAAAAAGGACACGAGAAAATGGTGTGAATACCATAAAATATCTTGGCACAACACCGAAGAATTTCACTCCAAGCAGTCATTGGTGGCCGAGCTGAAAGCTTCAGAGTTAGAGGTAGATTTTGACTTCGAATCAAATCCAGAAAGTGGGAAGTGGACCATTGATTCCAAACCTAGTGCCACTATCGCTACCACAAAGTCCAACCAAGAGAACTAGAAGAACCAGAGGAAGAAGAACGCCCCTTTCACTCACATATGTGGGTAAAGGAAACTCCATTTCATTTCATTGTCGATAGTGGTAGTCAGAAGAACCTAATTTCAGTAGAGGTCTTCAAGTGGCTGGACCTGCCAATAACACCACACCCATATCCCTACACCATCGGTTGGCTTCGCCAAGGACAAGAGCTTCACATCAACCAACAATGTCATCTTCCCTACAACATAAAGCCCTTCAAAGACAAGGTATTGTGTGATATTTCTCCCGTTGAATTTTGTGATATTCTCTTAGTCCAACCATATTTGTGGAAGCGACCTGTTGTGTATGAGTCTAGACCTTGCAATGTTATTATTACTTTGGGTAGAAAATTGTACAGGATACCATAGGTAGCACCACCTACCACTATTTCTTTAATCTCTGCTAATTAATGAAGTAAGTTCATTTCACAGTCCAAGAAGTTCATATTCTTTGTGATCTGTACTCGCAGTAAGCAGAAGGTCACTACCACATCCATGACCTCTACATAGAGCCTCTCTTTGTAACAAAAGTAAGTGGACATGATCGTGGAAGAGTACAAAGACATATTCTCCTCACCCATTGGGGTATCAACGCACTGCCAAGTCAAACATCCAATTGATATAACCCCCAGTGCCCCACTGCCTGATGGACCAGTCTATCATCGCTCATTGATGGAAAATGATTAAATCAAGCATCTGATCCAAGAGATGCTTCAAAAGGGGCACATTCGACCCAAATCCTACCCTTTTGGAAGCCTGATTATGGTGGTGTAGAATAAATATGGGACTTGGCAGCTCTGCATTGATTACAAAGCATTAAACAAAATCACATTCAGGAACCGATACCCAATTCCCCGAATTGATGACCTTCTTGACCAACTCAAGGGGGAAACGTTCTTAAGAAAGATTGACCTAAAGTCTGGCTACCACCAGGTTCCCATCGAACGATCTAGGTGGATATCGGTGGCCACCCACCTATTCTACAATCTCAAAAAATAGTTTTCCATCTTGGCAGTTTTTCAGGTTCCAAACTTTCGGGGTTGTTTTGAGGCCCTAAACAACATTTTTTGGGGATTTTGGGCCGAGGTGACTATCAAAAGCATTGACCTAGGTCAGTAAAAAATCATTCTTCTGGGTTAGACATTTCCAAGGGTTTATCGAGTGCCCAAATGGATATTGTATGCAAAATTTATGCCCCCGAGAATTTGACATATCAACTACCCCCATTGGGGCCCACAAACCTTTTGGATTTCATCTTTCGGGGTTAGGGTTTTGGATTTTAATTATGTTAAAAAGGCCTTTGGAGCCTCATTGTAGGAATCATCTTCTTACAAATGTGAGTAGCCATCACATCTCTTCTCAGAGATAAGTTTCCACCATTCTAGCGAGTCTTTCACTCTGTATTTTTACAGTCTCTGTACATTTATTTCATTAAGAGAAATAATGTATTACTGTATTTCTCTGTTTCTGGAAATATTTATGTGTATTTCATTGTAATATCTCTTATTTCATTTTATATTAAAAAATAATATGGATCAGTGGTATCAGAGCAGGCTTCTCTTGATCGTTTTTCAGTACATGTCCGCGATGATATCTGAGTTTAGAAAGTTGGGTCTCCAACTTGTCTCTCTTGAGAAAAATCACTCTCACATGCCCAAGAAACCCTCCATTGTGGAAGAAAATAAAAACGACGGAGCAAAAGATTCTATTCATTTGTTGCTTGAGCAAGCTCTCATGTGACAGAGAGATGAAACGATGGAAAATGTTTCCCACATCCTTCAATGCTTGTCAATAGCAGCAAACACATCTTCATCAAGCAACCACTTTGGGGGAACCTCTCCTTTCAAGGTACAAGTCAATTTTGATATTCTTATATTTGAAGGTCAGATAGATGCAAATTCCCTAGACAAATGGTTAAATTTGTTAGAAGGTTATTTCTCTATTCACAATTTTTCCGACAAAGAAAAGATCACCTTCACACTCCTTAAGGATCTCCCCCATGTCAAACATTGGTGGGAAACTTACTAGGAGAAAAGTTCGACAAAGTAGTCTAGAATATATGGGGCCGATCCCACTTGGTATTTTTTTGTAGATGCGGTAAAGGAACAGTATTACCCTGTTGGAAACTATGAGGACCAATACATGAGATTGACCATACTACGAAAAGAGAGGGGCCAAGCAGTTCCAGAGTTCACCAATACCTTCCATAGCTTGCACACCAATCTGGGTATCAAAGAAACTAAATGACATTTGGTTCTTAAATACCATGGGGATCTACACAGATACATCCAAACTGAAATGGATTTTCTAGACATCTCATCACTGGGTACTGCTTATCGATATGTTGTTAAAATCAAGCAGAAATTTAAGCACCAGAACAAGCAGGATTTTGGGTCTGCAAATCCACAACAAAAAAAGTATGATAAATACGACCCTAACAAATAGCTTCCTGAAAACTAGTCTAAGCCACAGGAAAAGAAGGGTCACAGAAAGACGAAGAAGGACACCGAAAATGGTGTGATTTCCACAAAATCCCCTCACAACACCGATGAATGTCGCTCAAAATAGTCAATAGTGGTCGATATCAAAGACAAGGAGCCGAACCCTGATTCAAAATCTGATTATGAAAATAATGATAAAACATAGATCATTGACGTAGACCCCACTGCAATTGTCGTGACCGCAACAATTCAACTAGAAGAACCAACAGTTCCTGACGAGGGGGGGTGCCTCCTTCATTCCCAAATGTGGGTGAAGGGGACCCCATTGCATTTTATTGTTGATAGTGGAAGTCAGAAGAACCTCATATGAACAGAGGTCGTAAAACAATTGGGATTTTCGACAACACCACACTCGTAGCCATACAACATCGGGTGGCTTCACCAGGGATGATATCTTTGTGTCAACCAACAGTGTCGATTTTTTATACGACATTGAACCCTCAAGGATGAGGTATTATGTGATGTTTCCCCACTGGATGTATGTGACGTTCTCTTGGGCCAACCATATATGTGGAAGTGCCATGTTGTTTATGAGTCTCGAGCCTGTAGTGTCATTGTTACTTTGGGGGGTTATCTCTATAGAATACTAGAGTTATTTCCAACTATTGTCCCACCTAAATAGTGTTTCAAGGTAGTATATCATACTACAAAATTCAGCTTCTTCACAATCTGTTCTAAAGGTGAACATAAGGATACTGCAACCACTACAACCTCGGCCCAAGCACCTTCTATCCAACAGAAGAAGGTCGAAAAGGTTGCAACAAAGAGAAAATATTCTTTATGCACATAGTCATCTCATGTATCCAGACTGGTTAAAAATGTCCAACTCTTCCAGCCACAGGTTCGTGACAATCTTCAACAAGCTAAGTAACACAACTTCTCTAACAAGGCAAGCAGCTCACCAAGATTCATATTCAACAAACACTTCCCTCTCTCCCCCGAGAACTCAATGAAATGGATACCATTGCTTCCTAAGGAGGGAGGATAGATCCAGGTGGATATCAGTGGCCACCCACCTATCCCACGGGCTCAAAAAACAATTTTCCATCTTGGAAGATTTTCGACAGTTTTTCGGGTTCCAAACTTTCGGGGTCATTTTGAGGCCCTAAATGATGTTTTTTGGGGATTTGGGGCCCAATTGACTACTTGAGGCACTAATATAGGCCAATCAAAAATCTTTCTTCTCGTTTATACCTTTCCAACAATGTATTGAGCATCCCAAAAGGATATTGCATGCAAAATTTACGCCCCTGAGAAGTTGATGTATCAACTACCCCCATCGGGGTCCACAAACATTTTGGATTTCATCTTTCGAGGTTAGGGCTTTGTATTTTACTTATGTTAAAAATGCCTTTGGAGTCTCATTGTAAGAATCATCTTCTTATGAATGCGAGTAGCCATCACATCTCTTCTCAGAGATAAGTTGCCACCATTCTAGCGAGTCTTTCACTCTGTATTTTTACAGTCTTTGTACATTTCTTTCATTGATAGAAATAATGTATTACTGTATTTCTCTGTTTCTAGAAATATTTATGTGTATTTCATTGTAATATCTCTTCTTTCATTTTGTTATAAAAAATAATCAGTATCATCGAACCAACTGATGTATGGAAGACAAGTTTCAAATCTAAAGAAGGTCTCTTTGAATGGTTGGTCATGCCCTTTGGCTTAACAAATGCACCAACAATTTTCATGAGATTGATATATGGTGTATTGAGATCCTTCACCAACTCTTTTGTGGTGGTGTATCTGGATGACATCCTCATCTTCAACAGAACTTGCGAGGAGCACATGCAGCATATTCAACAGGTTTTGGGCACTCTGCGACAACACAAGCTATGTGTCAACCTGGAAAAATGCTCCTTTGGCATGAACATGGTCCAATACTTGGGATACATTTTTTATGAGCATGGGGTACATGTGGATCCAACTAATATCCAAGTCATTCATGATTGACCAACCCCGACCACCCTAACTGAGATTCGAAGCTTCTTGGGACTTGTCAACTTCTACCGAAGTTTCGTGTTGGGATTCTCCCATATTTCATGGGCCCCCATCCAAGTAAACAAGGTTAGTGATATGGAAAAGTTCACATGGGGGCTGGCACAAAAAAATTCATTTGGTGATCTAAAGCATCACTTGTGCTCAGCTCCAGTACTCTCCTTACCTAATCTTCAAAAACCATTTGAGATTGAGACTGATGCCTCTGACTATGTTTTCGGCACTATTCTCACTCAACATGGTCATCTAGTATCATACCATAAGGAGACACTCTCAGATACTGTTAGGAAATACCCCACCTATGAAAAAGAAATGTATTCCATTGTGCAAGCCTATCGTTAATGGAAACATTACATTCTGGGAAAGGTGAAAATCATCCACACTAATCACAAGCCTCTGCAGTTCATGCAGACACAGGGGAAGCTGCAGAATGACCACCATCAAAAGTGGTCCACATACTTACAACAATTCCATCTCAACATCAAGTATAAAAAAGGGAGCACAAATCATGTCACTAACTGCCTCAATTGCCCTCCCAATGCTGCACTCACCACAATGCTCCATTTCTGTGGGTATGAGGCATCTGAGTTGCCCCAACTTTATTAGCATGAACCTGACTTCACCACCTCCTATCAGCTCTTGGGTACATGAGATAATGTCACTGATTTTCACATCCAGGATGGACTGTTATGCCATCTGGGCCACCTCTATGTTCCCACTAGCGAGCGTGCAAAGTTGATTTGGGAGGATCACTACAATCAGATGGCACAACATTTTGGCATGGAGAAAAATGTGGTCGTTCTACATGTTGGTTATGGAGCCAGTTCGTATTCCTGGGTATGAAGAAAACTTTGGAAGGACACCATGGTCAAAGAGATGGAATCCTTGCACAAGAATGAGATGTGGGACTTAATCAAATTACCTAGTGGAAGAAAGTCTATTGGTAGAAAATGGGTATTCAAGAAGAAGATGAACGCAATAGTTCAAGTTGATAAATTCAAAGCTCGAATGGTAGCGAAAGGATATTCCCAAGTTGAAGGAGTCGACTTCGGTGAGATTTTTTCCCAGTTGCAAAATTAACTTCCATTAGAGTACTAATGTCTCTGGCTGCAACAATTGATCTGGAAATAGAACAGATGGATGTAAAGACAATGTTCCTACATGGGGACCTAGAAGAAGAAATCTACATGAAATAACTTGAAGGATTTATAGTAAAAGGAAAGAAAGATTTGGTGTGCAAACTAAAAATATCCCTTTATGGTCTAAAGCAATTACCAACGATGTGGTACCAAAAGTTCGACAGGTACATCCTTAGTTTGGGGTTTGTAAGAAGCAAAGATGATTACTGCATATATTCCAAGGAAGAAGGTGGGAGTTTCATATATGTAGCATTGTATGTTGACGACATGTTGTTGATTGGAAACAAAATGAATGCAATAAAGGAGGTGAAGAAGAAACTATCCTCCAAGTTCGACATGAAAGATATTGGTGAAACGAACTTCATTCTGGGAATGGAGATCAAAAGAGATTAAGCAACTAGAAAGCTTTGGTCGAACGAGAAGAAGTATATTGAAACAAGCTTGAAACATTTCAACATGCAAGATTGCAAACCTATGAAGGTGCCAATTCCTATGGGAGCAAGGCTAACTATTGAACTGTGTCCAAGGACAAGGGAAGAAATAGAGGACATGGCACATGTTCCCTATGGAAGTGTTGTTGGTAATCTAATTTATGCGATGGTCTGCACTCGACCAGACATTTACCATGCAATGGGAGTGTTGAGTAGATACATAGGAATACCTGGGAAGGAGCACTGGAAAATTTTCAAGAGAGTATTTAGGTATTTTTGTGGCACAAAAGACTATGCTATATGCTATCAAGGAAAACCTGGAGGTGACAGTGAATTAAATGTACATAGATTTGTCGACACCGACTAGGGTGGAGATCTAGATTGACAAAGGTCGACTAGTGGACATGTCTTCAAGTTGTTCGATGGAGCAATCAAATGCATGAGTACGTGACATGTGGTCGTATCCTTGTCAACAATAGAATTTTAATACATGGTATCCACTCATGGGAGGAAAGAAGAAGTATGGCTGCAAATGCTATGTTCAAGAATTGGGTTTGAGCAGAGAGCTATGAAGATAAGTTGTGACAATTAAAGTGTAATATTTATGGACAAGAACCCAACTTATCATTCTAAGACTAAGCATATTGATGTATAATACCATTTTGTGAGAGACATGGTGGAAAAAAACAAGGTGTTGCTATAGAAAGTAGACATGTTGGAAAACATAACAAACTATTTGACCAAGTATATGAGTGTTGTGAAGTTCTCTTGGTGCAGAGAGAAAATGGGAATTGTTTCCCTCGGTCTATGAAAAAGAGTTGATAAATCTCCCCATTTCAACAAATAAAACAACAAGTGGAAGAATGTTGGGTTGTTATATTCTTTGAAGTGAAAGTCTATTCGAGGTGGATCGACTAACAACTGAAGTCAAAGGAATTGAAAACAAGTCAAAGGTCGAGGTGGTTTGACCAGGTAAAGTCGAAGTAGAATACATTGAAAACAAGTTGAAGGTTGAGGTGGTTCAATATAGTAACTTCAAAGTCAAATAGGTCAACCAACAAGAGTTTGATAGGTGGGAACATGGAAACCGAATGAAGATTGAATGAAGTTCAACTGGTAATCCGACTTGGTATTCCACTGTAACAGAATCCTAAGATTCACGGGATTTGTATCCAATGATCTGCATGGATGTGTAACTATTTTTCTGTGCTTTTTATTTAGGGTTTTACCTACTGTAAATCCTATAAATAAGTGTGTTGTAATGTTGTAAAATGAATAATATCTACTCAATAATCATAGAGGTTGTTGGTCATATAGATGTAAGCTGAATTGGCTATGTGGTTGTTATTGTGTAAAGCAAGAAGGTATGTTGTCAATTGTGTATTAGGTGTAGACCAAGGTTAAGCATGTAATTGTTTATTCTGAATGGATAAGACAACAAGAGAGAAGAATGCTCAAGGAATGTTAGTTTCCCCATTTGGGTTTCCAGGGTAAAATCTCGGTGTACTGTGTTTTCTTTGTCATTTAATTTCTTGATTAAATGTTTCTTCCTCTTTCTTCTAGTTTTAGTGTGGAAGTGTTCTTCATTTTCTAAAATTTGCATGCACCTGAGTAAGCACGTGAGGATTACCTTGAAGTGCGCATTGGACAAAGTTACATGTGTGTGTGTGTGTGTGTGTGTGTGTGTGTGTGTATTTGAGGCCGGAGTTCCTATGTGGTTATTGGGATGGTGAGCCAAGATGCAAAAAGGCTAGTGCACCTATCCTTGTTAAATGTAATCACTCTCAAATTATTAATAAAATCACATCATTGCACACAGACCAATTAGACAAAAAGAGACGGGGTGGATAAATCCAATGAAAAGGGAAAAGGAGGGCTAGGATTTTATGAGAGGAGCTAAGCCAAGGGGGATTAAGTCCAAGGGAATATTTTATTAATCTTTCCAAAAAAGTATAATTTATGGATATTTATTTATCCTAAGTTCCTAAGGGATGGGAACGAGTCACCAAGTGGATAAATATAATTCTGAAGATGATAAATGTCCAGTTATGACCATGCAAATATATGGTTAAACCTTAGTGTATTTTGGGGGGATTCACTCATTTTATTCATCTGTTGGACCATCTAAACTAGGGAGGACCATTATCTTATCTGTAGAGAAAATCTTGGAAAGGGGTTTCCATATAGTAAATAGAGTCTTTGTTGTAGAAGAAGTAAGTTTCCATTCCTATGAGCATTCTCTCCAAGTGAGATATTTTTTGTCAAAGAAGCGGGTTGCTAGGAACATGAGCATTCTCTCCAGGTGAGATATTTTCTAGGAATTGTTCCCTTGTGAATTGGGCATTAGTTACAAGGATCTGAGACTTCCTGTTTGGCCTGTTGTTGAAGCCCTGGAAGGGAAGTGGGGAAGTTGAGGGACCATTGAGTTGAGAAGGGGCACACTTCTTAGGGTGGGACATGAATGTGGGGAATGAGAGACTGTAAGCTAGTTGCAGTATTTGGGCACCTTGGACTGAGAAATTTTGTGGATTATCAGACCTTATCTTGGCATTAGGAATCCTTTTTCCCTAGTGTAGTTTAAGACCCAGCTCGGGGGTGACCTATTGTAGAAATTTTATGAGCAATAGAGTCTATGGTTGGGAGGAACGTCAGAGCTCTGAGCGTAGTTGGTGAGTCTTTATAAAAATATAAGTGTCCTTTACGTGCTATCATTAATTACTATGTGCTTAATTATCTATGTTTGATATGGGTTTATTTCTTCTATGACATTACATATAATTAATTATTGTTATTATGTATAATGTTGTTTGTACATGTACACGTGAATTTGTTATTCAATATTTATTGTTGCACATGCAGAGTATGACAATTATTAAGTATTCATGTTAGTTAGCTTTGTAATAATGGTCATGAGTTTTCAAGGTGAGGCTAGAATTTTCGTGCACGCAGGGAAATAATTCATGTGTGCAAGAGGCTAGAATAGTTGTGCACGCGGGGAAGCATTCCCTGCACAAGGAGAAAAAAATTTACATGCAGCGCCATAATGGTTTCCTGCTCAATAGTAACCATGTGTTTAGAGTGGTTACATGCGCGGTAATAATTGTGTGCTTTGAATGATTGCGCACACAGTGATGAATCAACATCCAAAATCATAGGACGAGGAAATTTCAAGTTGAATCTCATGGAATGAAGGATTAGAACACTCCCTCGTGTTTTTCACATCCCAGGATTGGGAAGAAAATTGATTTTTGTAAGCAAAATGGACCATGCAGGGGTAAAAATAGTATTTGAGAAAGAAACCTATAGGATGGTTCAAGGAGCAATGGTGTTGCCGAAGGGAATTCAATTTGAAACTTTGTATAAGCTGCAGGGAAGCAGTGTTTGTGATGGGTTCAATAGTTCCATTGTTCCTGAGATTGGAGGAGAAGAAGAAAAAACTACTACTGTCTCTGGAAAAAAGACTATGTTGTGGCATCAAAGACTGGGGCATGTTGAAGAGAAGGGACTTCAACTACTACATGGTAAATGTATGGTTGAAGGTATGTCTAACTGCTCTATGGATTTTTATTTCTATGGAAATTGCATATATGGGAAGAAAAATCAAGTAAGATTCCCTTTTGGTGAAACGAGGGAGAGAGAATTTTACAGTTGGTGCACAATGATATGTTTGGACCTGTGTTGGTTCCATCATTAGGAAAACCTGTGTACTATGTCTTATTTATAGATGATTTTTCGAGGAATACATGGATACATTTTCTGAGGAAGAAATCTAAATTCTGTGATAGGTTTAAAGAGTTTAAGGCTCTTGTGAAGAATTAAACAGAGAAAATAATTAAGGTGTTGAAGACAAATAATGGTGGAGTGTTATGTGGAAATGAATTCAAATAATTTGTAAGAAGTGTTGTATAGAAAGGAAAAACAATATACCATATACACCTCATCATAATGGAGTTGCAGAAAGAATGAGCATGACACTGATGGAAAAAATCAAGGTGCATGCTCAGTGGTGTCGGTTTAGGACAATAATTTTGGGCAGAGGCAGTGGGTAATGCATCTTACCTAGTCAATCGATCACCCTCATCAACACTGGATTAAAATACTCCACACAAGGTATGGACTCGTAAGAAACCCTCTATCACACATATCAGGGTATTTGGTTGTGATTTGTATGTTCACGTTCCAAATTAAAATAGGAGTAAGCTAGATAAAAATGATGAAAAATCTATCTTTATTGGGTATAAATATGGTTTGAAAGGTTATAAGATTTGGAACCCAGAAACTAAGAAGTAAGTGTATATCCAAGATGTGGTATTTAGAGAAATCAAAGATATTGTCATACATGAAGTTGTACCAAGGAAAGAACTAGACAAAATAGAGTTTGAGTTGAAGGATGATGAATTAGACTCTATAGAAGAACAAAAATAAGAAGAAGAAGATCATCATACTCTAGTATTGAGGAGATCATTTCAGGACAGAAGGAAACCAGAAAGGTACACTCCACCTTATTTCTGTTCAAATTTTTCTTTGTCTATTACTGATGATGATCCTAGAAATGTTAAGGAGGTAGTGGATTCAAAGGATGGAAAACTCAACAAAAAGGCCATGGTTAAAGAAATTCCAAAATGGCATCCTTGGATAAGAATGAGGCATGGGATCTAGTGGAGTTTTCGAATGGAATAAATCCCATTTGCAACAAATGGGTGTTTAACAAGAAGTTGAATACAAAAGGCAAAGTGGAGAAATATAAATCTCAGCTAGTAGAAAAAGGTTATTCCCAGGTAGAGGGAATTGACTTTGGTGAAATTTTTTGTCTTGTTGCCAAATTAAATTTTATTATATTTATTTTATCTGTTGTTGTTTCATTTTATTTTGAAGTAGAACAGATGGATGTGAAGACAACATTCCTACACGAGGATATGGAAGAATAAATCTACATGACGCAGCCATAAGTCTATTATGTGAAAGGAAAGAAAGAGTTAGTATGCAGGCTGAAAAGTACCATGTATAGGTTAAAGGAATCACCAAGGATGTTGTATGAAAAAATTGATACTTATATGTGGATCACTGTGTGTATTTCAAATTAATCCTTGATCATCTTATTTATTTGGTCTTGTATGTGGATGATATGTTGCAGATAGGAAACGACAAGGAGATTATCTAGGATGTGAAAAATCAGCTGTCCTCTAAATTTGACATGAAGTATCTTGGTGCTACAAATTTCAGTTTGGGCATGGAAATTAAAAGATATCATGAAAACAAGAAACTTTGGTTAAATTAGAGGAAATATGTCAAGCCAATATTGCAAAGGTTTAATATGTAGGAATTTAAACTGGTTAGGGTCTGTATTCCTATAGGTGTAAAGTTATCTGTAGATTAGTTTTCCAAGACACATGAAGAGGAAGAGGACATGTCTCGTGTTCCATATGCTAGTGTGGTTGGTAGTTTGGTGTATGAAATGGTTTTTACTAGACCAAAAATTGCATATGCAGTGGGAGTTTTGAGTAGGTATATGTCAAAACCAGGGAAGGAGTACTGGACACCAATAAAGATGGTTTTCATGTATTTGCGTGGTACTACTAGTTATGGATTTTGATACCAAGGAATGTTAGGATTAGACAAAGTGTTGGAAATACATGGCTTTGTTGATGTAGACTGGGATGGATATATGGATCACAAAAGATCTACAAGTAGGTATGTGTTTAACTTGTTTGGAGGAGCAATCAGTTGGATTAGCAAAGGACAATCTTTATTGGCACTCTCAACTATATAAGTTAAATACATGGAAGCCACTCATGCAAGCAAGGAAACAATATGGTTACAAATATTGTGTTTAGGTATTGGGTTGGTACAACGAGTTGTAAGGATAGATTGTGACAGTCAAAGTGCAATATTCCTCTCGAAGAACCCAACTTATAATTAAACGATAAAGCATATTGATGTTCAATATCACTTTGTGAGAGACACAATTGAAGAATAGAAGGTGTTACTAATGAAGGTGGACATTTTGAACAATGTTGGAGATTCATTAACAAAATTTGTGAGCACTGAGAAGTTATCTTGGTGTAGAGAATCTATGGGTATTATTGCCATGGATTGTTGACTATGTAACCGTGTAACCCCCTGTATGCAAAGAAAACAACAAGCAGGAGAATTTTGGCTATGTGATATATTCTTTGCATGACAAGAACTAGTGTTTTCATTTCACTGAGTGCACAAGGGTTTAGGGGCAACACCCTCAAAAAAACAATTTGGCGGTTTTTGGCGGTTTTTCGACAGATGGTTTTTGTTAATGGTTTTATAATTATGGTTAAGGAATTAGGGTTGTTGACTAATAATAGATAAATGGATTAGGGGTTTTGAATGTCACATGATCCTATATATTGTATTGTATTGTAAAGAATTGAGATATGATGAATAGAATATTAGAGGTGCGGCTCTAAACATGTTGCTAGTTTTCCTCGTTTGGGTTTCCAGTGTAAAATATTTGTGTAATGTGTGTGTGTGCCATTGTATATTTTCTAGTTTTATTAATAACATGTTTGTAGTAAATAATTGTACAAGGTTAAAATCTACACTTGGCCTCAAAATATTGCAAACCAAGAAAGAAATATTTCATTCATAGTCTAAGCATGCTTATGATCTTCTTTGTCGATTTCACATGGATGATTCTAAACCATCCCCTTCTCCCTTCTACTCTGGATTCAAACTTTCTACCACTTGTAATTCTCCTAAAGTTGATTCCACATTGTAATTTCAGTTAGTTGGTAGCCTCTTATATTTGACTCATACCCATCCTGATATTTCCTTTGTTATTGGTCATATTTCTCGATGTATGCAAACACCCCATGAAAGCCATTGGAAAGAAACTAAAAGGATACTTTGGTATGCCCAGGGTACAATTAATTTAGAGACACATTATAGCTAAAGGGGGAATCCTTTATTGGTTGGTTTCACTGATTCAGATTGGGCCGACAAAACTGATGATAAAAAGTCTACTGCAGGTTATGTTTTCAGCCGTGGTTTAGAACCTACCACTTGGGCATGTATGAAACAACAAACTATTTCTTATTCTTCAATAGATGCAGAGTACTGAGTAGCGGTTAATGCAAGTCAAGAGGCCTTGTGTCTTTGATAGATCTTTTCAGAGTTTCGATTCCAATAGAAGCATCCAACCATGTTTTGGTGCGACAATCAAAGTGCCTTCAAGATCATCAAATATCTAGTTCAACATCAACGTAACAAACACATCAAGCTACACATGCACTTCATAAAAAATCTCACTCATGATCGAGTTATTGAAGTGTTATTTTTCCCTATAGAAGATCAAGTTGTAGACATTTTCACAAATTCTCTTACAGAAGAGAAGTTATCTAAACTTCGATCAATGTTAGGATTTCAAGAAGTTGTCATGAAGGGGGGATATGCTCTAATTCCTCCTTCCTTCTTCTATTGTGTCTCCTTTGTAAATCCTTCAATCCTATCCCATGTTTTTCTTAAGGGGGGATGTTAGGATATTTAGATATGTAGGATTTAGTTAAGATCAACTTGGTCTAATGTGTCATTAGGTAAACATGTGTTTCTTAGTGTGTTTCTTTAGTATGCATTAGTATGCATTTGTAGTTAGGTAAATGCATCTTAGTAAAATATGCATTTATTCACCAACGTTCAAGGAAAAACTGGGGAGAATTTGTAGAGTGACTAATCAACCTAGGTGTTGAAGATAAAGAATATGTATAAATGCCTATGCAGTCTACTCAACCTTAACATGAACAAATAATTATGCACCAACAAGAATAAAGGAGCTAGAGGATGAAGAGAAGGCACGTGGCTGACGAAATTGCAAGAAGCTTACAACATGTTGAAGCACCTTCTTCATCTATGTAGGCTTATGACCATGAAAGAAAACATGTGGAATAAGGTGATGTATAATTGATAGAAGCTGGAGAGAAACCAATATCCAAAATTGAGAAGGAAGATGCAAACTACCAGGTAACATTTGAAACAACCTCTATATCTTTTGATATATTGACGCAAATTGATAGAGTAAGAGAAACAATCAAGAGATTAACAATAAAAAAAGATGCATGGAAGCAAATGATTTTCTCCCATAATCAAGAATATTTTCCTTTAGAAACACACTAGAGGAAATTGAATTTAGAAGAGAAATGTAATAATCAGTTGAAAGAAGAGTTAACCAAAAGACAAAATATTAATGATGAAAATGATGAGGAAATTAAAAATCTTAAACAACAATTACCAAAGATTGCGTAATCAACATCAGATTCACTTCCATGTAGGCCACCCTCACTGGTCTATGATATGTATTTAGAAGAGAATGTCTTAGGTTTCAAATAAAAACAATTGTCTCATATTTGTCTGTTGATAAAAAAGGAATTGGAAGTGTTATCACATAATCATGCGTGGGGTGTGTTTTTCCTTTGGAAAAGGAACCAGGGTGAAAAAGTGGTGAAGAATGGGTCAAGAACCCACTTATCCTAAGTTTGGCGGTGCATGAGCACCTTGTGCTATGCAGCGCGCATATCTGGATGGCCAGGACATGCGCGCTCAAATATGTGGCCAAGATTCAATTCCAGACCCCCCTGCTCTTCTGCCTTTAACGAGGGGGGGGGTCTGATATGATAGTTTTCTAGTGCATGGATCTCAAAGGCCAAAACTGATGCGCTCAGATCTATGATGCAGGTTCAATTCTGGACCCCCCCTTCTCTTCTACCTTTAACAAAGGGGGGGGCTCCGATATGGGCAGATTTGGATACGAGCCCCCTGCTATCATGGCGCTTCCTTGTGATGTCAGAACCCCTCCCACCTAAAACCACTTACTGCCTCTGTTACCACCTTCACCTCCTGCTGCCATCTACCCTCCACTCCATCTCTCACCTCCACTCATCACATCCTCCACTCACTATTGGGCCATAGCCCCTTATCACTCCCGTCTGTCATCTCTTGCCAAGTGTCTTACCGCTCGGATCCTCCCTGGAAAATGGTCCCATCCTGTTCATTTTTGAAGCCTTACATATGCCCCCACATCATCACCTCACACCATGTCACCTCTGATCTGTCCCAGTGCAATGCACACAACTTCCGTCACCTGCATTAGCCTGACAGCTTTCCTTCTGCCACATCCATCCACATGGCACCTCCTCATATTACCTCCACACTGAGTATGCCAAATCGTTGCCTCCTGGTTACCACCTCATGTCAAATGTTCCAGTCTTCAAAAAGGCCTCCACGTCTACCTTCTTGTCTTCCTATAAATCCTCTAACCAGATCCAGATGGCAGTGTGAGAAGGCCGCCACGTCCTAGAGATACAGAGTTGACCGGGGCCTTTCTCGATCCCAAGAAAGTAGTTATTAAAGTAGTTGGCAGTGGTTGGACATCGTTTCACTATAAATGGAAAGTCTAGAAAAGGACTGTTATCTTGTCAATTCATTTACAAGACCGTTCTGGAGCACGATTGCGTCTAACTGAATTTCACGACTGTCCAGAGATTGCATGCGCAGTCTGCTAGTAAACATGCAGATATAATGTCTTCAATGCGATGAATTGAACTTGTTGCTGTGGTTGTGCTTTGAGTATATGTAGGCATTTTTTCCATTTTTTTATGCTCAATGGTTGAGCTAGGCTCCCGCATTGTAAAGTTTTGATGAAGCATTGGTTTTCCTGGTTATGTATTATCATTTGAGACTTCCTATTTAATAAAAGTCATCTTCTCTCCATCTCTCTGTAAACTTTGTATTAAGACACTTAGAATTGGAGGATCCAGTGGAGGGTTGTGATGTTGTAGGACGATGTATGGTTGATCACTGCAATATTTACACCAATTTTAGTCTATTTCCTGTGTTACATTTCCCTCTCACACTGAATAGCTTGGAATTGGAGAATCCAGTCAAGATTCTACAATAGCATTGCGATGCTCTGTTGACGGGCGAAAATGACCGTCCGTCAACTAGGAGAGTGGAACCGGTCCGGGGTTGTCTAAATAACCCAAGCCATTTGGTATGGACCACCCTGACGAGTTTAACGGCTCCGTTGGCCGCCTTAAGGTCTCGTAAGGAAACCAAAGAGAGAGTGATCTGAGCTAAATGATCTAAACTAAGGAAACTAGAAACTAATAAAACAAACTACAATAAACTAACTAACTAAATAAGAAGAAATTAAACTAAATTAAAGGAAACTAGAAACTAATAAAACAACTAAAACTAACTATACTATTCTAACTACAAATTACTAACTACTTATATATACACAAACTACTAACTATGATCATAATAACTCAAATCAACTACTTAATTGTCAGTTGCCATCATTCTTTATTCACAAATATACAATATGGACAGATTACAGATTTGATTAAAACCTGCAAAAATCATGTGTTCGCTGCCCTAAGACAGCCAAGGATCTATTTTTTGTCTTTTTATATTTTATAAAACAGAAAGAAAACTAACTACAATTAAATAATCTAATCTAAATCTAACTAAACTACTAATTAATTAAACAATAAACATCTATCTAATTAACCTGGATACGCTCCAAGTTTGTCCTGTGTAAGATGACTTCGTAAGCAGGTTGGAGGAAGAAGTTCACACCATTAAGCCCTTAAGCTTCTCGCAAGGGATCAGCTATAATGCTTCCTGAAGTAAGTTACAGGACAAACAAGACATAAAAGAAATCATAACAGTTTTCAGATTATGAATTT
>JASDQU010681172.1:32110-50160 GCA_032191745.1 Picea mariana
TCGTATGTATAAGGAACCAACGTTTATGTCTTAGTAATCAAGATCAAGGTAATGATAGTTTTGACTTACATCGGTTTGTCGATGAAGATTGGGTTGGAGATGTGGACAAGAAAATGTCCAAAAGTGAAAATGTCTTTTATTTGTTCCAATCAGTAGTGAGGTTGATGATTAAGACACAAACCATCATTGCCTCTTCTAGTTCAAAGGCATGATATGTTGTTGCAACAAAATTTATCAAAGACACATTTTGGTTATTGAGATTATGAAACAATATTGCTATCAAGTAGGCTAGTTTAGAAAATGAATGTGATAGCCAAAGCACCATTGTAATGACTAAGAAGCCAAATTATAGTTCTAAGCATAAGCATATTGATGTGGAGTACCACATTGTGAGGGCTATAGAGGAAGTAGGTGTAATGAAATTGATAAATTGTAGATCAAATGTAATGAAACATAAGAACTAACAAGGAAATCAATGGAGTGAAGTTTGTATTGTGTAGATACATGCTTAGAATTTACACTTGTTCAATGTGATCTTCTCAATATATTTAGAGAGTAATCTACATGCAAAAGTTTACCTTATTCTAACGCATTATAATAGCAACCATATTCCACTTCAAGGATATTGTATAGGGTATTATAATAGCAGAATGTGACAGAAACAATGCCATCCATGAACCATTAGAATAACAACCATATTCCATTAGAATAACAACCATATTCTAAAAAATAATATGACAAAAATAATGCCATCCATGAACCATATTCTAAAGAAGAATGTGACAAAAAAAATGCTATCCATGGACCATTTTCTTCTTGTAATGTTTTATATGATTGGGAACAAGAGAATGTAGATCAAAGAGATGTTGATATTTAACATATAGGTTATGATATTCATGAATAATTTTTTGGGCTTACTATTCATATGGATGAGGGGTATGTTCCCCACAACCCAGTAGATGTATTGTTTTTGTCTTGGAGATCAATGCAACTCTATTTTACAGGAGGATCGAGTTGCATATAGAGGATCATTTATGAGGGAAAACACTCTCTTAGAAGCTACAATAAGTTACGATGAGCTTCTTCAAATATACAATGAACATTCACAAGGATGCTACAGTGATCTACGAGTATTGTCCATGCTATGAAGCAAGGTTTCTAGCCCTGGGAAACATAGGGTTTCTAGCCTATAATTTGCTTGGAAACCCTAGTAAACAACAAAGAAAATAACTCATAACCATTAACTAATTAGTAAAAAGATCGTATATTGGAGACCCATTACCAATTTTTGCGGCATGATGTCAACCCCTGAATATCTCCACTCCACGGATATGGCTTCTCTACCTATGTCGATGTCCAACTAGAAGTTGAACTGTTGTTGTCCAAATGGGAGCTTCTCTCATGCGCCTAGTCCAAGAACAGATGGGGTTTTTCTCTACTAGATGGATGCCTAGTATTGGAATGGTAGGGTTTCGCTCTACTAGATGGGCACGAGAACACCCTTTGTTGCTCTAGTGCTTGTTGTCGTGAATGGGCGTGGGCAATGCAATTATTTTTTTTGAAATTTTTTTTTTTTGTTTTGTTTTTGTTTTTTTTAATGTTTTTAAATTTTAATATAATTAATAAATAAATTTCTATATAATTATTTTTTTTAATATAATTAATATATAATGTTTTAATATCATGTTTTTGATTTTAATATAATTAATATATAATTTTTTATATAATGCTTTTTTTAGTGTTTTTAAATTTTAATATATATATCATGGTGTGGGGCAAAAACCTAACTTTTTAGGCCATAGAATATAGTTCTATGAACCAACTGTTTAGTATGAAGTAGATGGGTCTCATGTATTCAACAAATGGGCATCATTACAAGGTCATAGGAATCATGGATGGGTCTTGGGGCGTTAATCATAGTTAAAGGGGGGAAACAAGATCCTTCGGCCCTAAACCTTAATTAGAAAGCTCAAGCACCAAGGATGAGTCCTCAAACCACCACATATGACCTTTATAGGGTATCATTAATGTCCAAATGGGATATGGGATCCATTAATAGGTTATTTATGAACCAATAATTAGTATTAAGGTCTAACCAGTGTCAAGAGAGAGAAATAATGGCCTTATGTTCTAAAAGAAGAGTCTCGAGTCAAGCACCAAAAAGAAAAACCATGAAGATTCTCAAGTTATGTCATTGAAATCATCCTTGAACCATGACACAAGAGCTTCATAGGGTATCTTTTGCCTACTAGAGGGATATGGGTGGGCCATGATTAAACCACAACAAAGGACCTAAAAAATAACATGTCTCRGTTCCACACATGGGATAGTTATTGAGTACATGGTTAGGTTTTTGTAGCACTTGAGTGGGATATGAGGGCCTTAAATGTCACTTCTTAGGCTCAATCATCATGAACAACACCTAGAAACCACAACACAATCCCTCTCTAGGGGGTCCTTATAAGCATAAGATTTGGATAAGGACAACATTAGTAGTTTTTTTTGTAGTAAGGACGGGTAGAGAGGCCTTAACCATGGTTGAGGAAGGAAAACAAGAACCTTAGGATATTGTTGAATATTTTTATGTTTGAGAGCCTTGAATAAGTCCTCAAACCAACACATCACTTATTTGTAAGGCTTCCTTGAAGGCCTCCAAGTAGGATACAGGTGCCATGAGTAGGTTTTGTTCCCTAGAAATGGGTCTTAACACCTAAAAATGGTTAAGGGGGGAGTAAAGGACTTAATCCATAATTGAACCTTTTCAAGCTCATATGCCATGAACAACACCTAGAAACCATGCCATGAGCTCTCACTTCAATGTATTTGGCCTAATATTTGGACATGAGTTCCATTTATATGTTTTGCATACTACATATGGGTCTCGGGGCCTTGACCATGGTTATGGTAGGGAAACAAGCCTCAAGCCCTTAACCATGGTCAAGGGAGGGAAACAACAAATTAAGCCCCAATCATATCATATCTAGCTCAAGCACCATGAACAAGTCCTCAGGTCACCACACAAAACCATGGATGGGTCACAAGACATTATATATCATCAAAGAATGAAACAAAGTGCCTTATAATATTGTTGAAGATTCTAAATATCAAGATCCTTGAACAAGTCCTCAAACCAACATAACAAAACTTTGGCCTTTAAGAGGGATATATGAATCACGATTAGGTTTTTTACATTGAAAATGTGTGTAGAGGCATAAACATGGAAAGTTGGAAACAATGTCCTAAATCCATAAGTAAACCTTCTTGAGCTAAACCACCATCAACAACACCTAAAAACCATGACACAAGTCCTCTCTAGGGAGTCTTTGGCATACAAGTTGAATATGTGTGACATTATGAGGTCTTATTCATCATGGATGGGTCTTAGGTTCATGACTATAGTTGATGAAAGGAAACAAGAGTGTTCAACCCTAAACCTTGCTTCTCAATCTCAATAACCATATACAAGTAGTCAAACCACCACACATGACCTATATAACATATCATTCACCTCCAAGTGAAATTTGGGCACCATGAATAAGTTAGTTTTGAAACAAGAATGGGTCTCAAGGTCTAACCAAGCTCAAGGGAGGGAAACAAGGGACTTGTTCCCTAAGTGAACATTCTTAGGCTTAACTTCTATGAAAAACAACTACAACCCACACAACTTCTTAGGATATAGTGTTGATGAGTCCATGAGCCATCACATAGGACCCATGTAGGTTATTTTTGGACTATTTGAGGGATACAAGTGTTAGGACCACAAAATGTACCTTTTTGCCCATACTTTTTGCCACTATTACACTCTTGATCACCCACATTTAAACTCATATTATCACTTTATCTGATCATTCCAAAGGTATATAACGTCCCTTCTCATTACTATACAATTAATCTGTTTTTCATAAAATTTTACATCACTCTCGCACTTAACCATTGATTAGAAATGTATAAGTGCTGAAATAGTTAAAACTGCAGATTGGCATTTGAGGCCTGTTGCTGAAACAACAATTCACAGAAGTTGTTACACAGTCCAGGGTCACAGATGCTGAAACACAGAAGTTGTTACACAGTCCATGGTCGACGATGCTGAAACACAGAAGCTGTTACACAGTTCATGATCTACGATGCTGAGGAAGCTGTTACACAGTTCATGGTCACGATGCTGAAACACAGAGGAAGCCATTACACAGCCCAGGACCGACGATGCTAAAACACAAAGGAAGTCGTTACACAATCAGCAGTCAATAGCAACTCTACAACAGTTGCACCGTGATCCAAGCACCAACCATCGTTGCTACATGAGAATGCTCAAACAATCAAGAGCGCAAATCCCGTGGCTGAAACAGCCCGCGATTTGTGGTGCTGAAACAGCATGCAGCAGCAACAAGAAACTGTCACTCCAGCCGTAACAACAACACCTCCTTCAGCACTCATAATAGCATTCTGTTGCGGGAGACTAGGACATCCTATTCCGGTTTAGAAAGTCGATCTGACTAAGAATAGGACTCAAATATACATCTGTAATTTTTGATCAATTGTATCGAATGGATTCCCTTTTTAAATAAGAGGAAATCATCATTCGAAGGAATCCAGTTTTTGTACTAAGAAAGTTCAGAGAGAAGGACGTACTTCATTTTCAGATTGTAATATGATACATTGATAGATGAATAAAAGACTGTTTTGAGCATCCTTCTCTAGCCTTTTTGTCTCAGGGGAATCTTGTGAGAAGGGAGGGCCCACCTTCTTCACAAGATTCACCCTTTAGTTTTATAGTGTGTTAGTGTAATTTATGTTTATGCCTTGATTAACTTTTGTCTTGCTGAAACACTACTGTTAATGAATTCTGCTTTGTTGAAACAGTACTGAACTCTGTCTTGTTAAGAACTTTGTTTTATTGAATGTTACATTGTTTTCACGAAGTTCATAATAATTTTAATTAGCAATATTGTGTGATGAATTTATGAGGTTTTGCTAATCAGAGACTAGAGCTAAAGGTTCTTGCTTAATGGAAGGGATTAAGGGTTCTGTTCTCTGTTAGAAGTAATCAGCTTTCAATTATTTTCCCTAAGTGTGCCAGTCAGAGACCAGAGCTAAAGGTTCCTGCTAAATGGAAGGGATTAAGGGTTCTGTTCTCTGTTAGAAGTAATCAACTTTCAATTATTTTCCCTGAGTGTGCCAGTCAGAGACTAGAGCTAAAGGTTCCTGCTTAATGGAAGGAATTAAGGGTTCTGTTCTCTGTTAGAAGTAGCTATCCTTCAGTTATTATCATGAGTATGCTAATCAGAGACTGGTACTAAAGGTTCCTACTTAATGGAAGGGATTAAGGGTCCTGTTCTCTGTTAGATAGAGTTAGCCTTCAATGCATTAATTTTTTCATGAAAGTGTGTTAATCATAAACAAGGTGCTGGAGTTCCTGCTTGGGAATAGGGTCATGTTCTCTAGTTACAGAATAGTTGTTCTTTCCTGTTGCAGTTGTTATTTTAATGTAATCCAGGATTCTTTAGATTAATCTTTAAAGCTCTGCAATAGGTGGGTTGCTTTCCTGTAATTCAAGTTAGAACTTCAGTTTATTCAAGGCAAGTGTGATTAATATAGTTTCCTTTACTACAAATCTAGGTTGCTTTTGGAATTGAGCATATATAGTGCGTGGTTACCTTTGAAATAAATAGACTTCCTTGGGTTGACAATTTATGTAGCACTTGATTGTTTGAATTAATTAAGCAATTATAGTGACCAACATTTTGGCGTCGTTGACGGGGAAGGTAATTTTAGATTTCAAAATCACTTATGATTTTTCAGATACAAAGATTGCATGAAAGGACACGGAAACCCCAAATATACTAACCCTACAGGTGGAAAGGGAAAAGGAAAAGGAGGAAGAAAGACTTACATTAACGCGATTATATCAAAGTTTGAATCTGCTGCTCAACGACCAAACCTTCGAAAACAAAAGTCCCAGCCTTCATTTCAGGCAAACTTTGAAACAGGGAAAGAAGTTTGGAGTCCTGAGATAGTCTAAAAGCCAGAAGGAAACATTGAGGACAGAGAAAGCGCAGCAGGGGAGTAGTCAGAAGAAAACATGGATGAGTACAATGAAGAATTGCATCACGAAGAACAGGCAGATCCTGAAGGAGAGGTAAATGATGAAAATTCTTTCTCTACATTAGGATTTCCTATTGGTGATCTTCCTAGAGGGGTAGCCCCCATGAAGAACATTCCACTCTCAGCACTACCTAATTTTCATGGTTTGTCTTCAGAAGATCCTAATGAATTCCTTTTTGAGTTTGATATATTATGCAGAAGTTATGATTACATTTTCGATGCTAAAAAATTAAAGCTATTTCCAGCAACACTAAAAGGAAATGCACTAAGATGGTTTATGAGTCTTGGAGGCCATGTAATCACAGCATGGGACCAAATGAAATAGAAATTCTTGAACAGATACCAGGACTACTGTCGAACAAGAGAAAAGAGGGAGGAGCTATTTAAGATGATGCAGAAAGAGGATGAAAATATGGAGGACTTTGTAGAAAGTTTACAGTATAATCTACAAAGATCCAGTCACCCCAATGTAAGTAAAGATATTCTCAAAACTATATTATTAAAAGGAGTAAGGGATGACTGTCTAGATATGCTGAATATGCTTGGAAAAGGGGACATATCTAAGGAATCATACGATGAAATTGTTAATTTATGCAAAAGATGTTGAAGAGGAGCTTCAAGAAATAGATCAAACAGCAGGGACACCACATTTTCAAGAGTCCAAAAATCAGCTAGTGGGGGAGCAACAAGAGATGAGATAGGTAATTTACTTGAAGGTTTTAAAACTGAAATGTTAAGCTCTTTTTCCTCACAAATTGACACCCTGCAGATTAAGAAGAAGCAAGCAGAAGCAGAAGCAGCCATGTCCATCTTTTGTCCTCAATGCAGAGACAAGCACCCATGAAGAGAATGTCCATTGGACAAAAAGCCAATCTGCACCATCTATGATAAAGATCATGATACTCAACAATGTCCATCTTTACTAGGAATTAAGACAGCATTACAACCAACAGACGAAGAAGTTGAAGCTGTCTATCTTTTGACACAAAGAAGGCAATGGCAACCGCGGGGACAAGGTATGAATCATAACATGCCATTTGCATCTTCTAATCGTTGGAATAATTATCCTTATTTCAATCAAATGATTTACCCCCCTATAATCAAATGCAATACACTAATCAAATGAATTACCCACCCATGCAACAAACTTACCCACCCATGCAACAAACTAACCCACCCTTTGTTGATCCATCAACGTGGACTCCTTGGCCTCCATGGCAACAACAACCATATCAGAACCAATGGACTCCAAATTGGAGAGGACAACAACCCCCTTCCAAAATCAATTACCTCAATCGCAATTACTACAACCACTCTCCTTACCAGCAGGTACTCCACCGAACAATCAAATGATGAGACCCCAACTACCTGTACAAACTAACCCTAACCCAAATAATAAAGCTGTGTAGTGCATTGATATTTATAACCAGCCTACACTTTCTCTTCTCCCTGCACAATGCAACGATATTCATTTACGATATGGGAGAATAGTGGAACCCACCATAGCTGATGTTACCTCTTCTGATAAAGAGGAAACAAAAGAGCATGATGTACCTGAAGAGGTACAATCATCTTCTAATAATGCTGCTGAAACAACAAAACCACCATTTCTTGAGCGTTTAGCCTTAACTAAAATGCCTAAGCCACCAACCTTCAATCTTCTAGGGGAATTACAAAATTTATATGTCAAAATTCCTCTACTACAAGCACTCCGAGACGTACCAATCTATGCCAGGACGATGCGATACATTTGTATTAAAAAGCCTGGTAGGAAAATTAAAGATCCCATTACAGTCCATGTTATGGGAGACTTGTCTACACTAATGTCAGGAAAATCTCCCCCAGTTAAATATGGTGATCCCGGCCACCCTACCGTTTCAGTGCAAGTTGGAAAAATGATAATCCCTCGAGTTCTGGTAGACCTAGGTGCCGCTATCAATATCATGACTCTTGAAACCTTACAACTGCTACAACTGCAAAATGAACTCAGAGACACCCCAACTATCCTAGAATTGGTTGACCGATCCACAATTAAACCAAAAGGAGTCATTGAAGACCTCAGTATCTTTGTAGAATCCTGGAATTACCCAGCTGACTTTGTGGTACTACAAACCAAAACAAAGTTGGGGGGCCACCCTCTAATTTTGGGTAGACCTTGGCTAGCCACAGCAGATGCTTTTATCAGCTATAGATCAGGTTCAATGACAATTTCAAATGGTTACGAAACTAAACAGCTTACCCTCTACCCTCACGCCACACCCCTGATTAATAATGATAATTTTGTATGGGTAGATTTTGATGATCAACCTACTCAACCCCTTTTGACTATCGGACAAGCTCTAAGCTTGAAAGACTCCACCGAGGATGAAGTGATTAATAATTTTATTTGTGAACCCTCCTCTGTGACCCCAGAAACTCATAATCAACTAACTGCACTGTTGGAGTCTGATAATCAAGAAAACCTCAACTCGGAAGGCCCACCTCAAATATCTAACACCATCTCCTCTAAAATCATACCAGTAGAAATTGAACCTGGCAAAACACTGAACATAAACCCTAATCTGACAGATGTTGAAACACAACAATTAATGAAGTTACTTCTGGAAAATAAATAAGCATTCACATGGGATTACACAGATATGAAAGGAATCTCTCCTGAATTATGCACTCATCGAATATATATTAAGGAATATTGTTGGCCAATCTGCCAACCTCAGCGATGAATGAACCTGAATTTAAGAGAAATCCTCAAAGAAGAACTTCAAGAATTGCTCAATGCAGGGTTTATTTATCCTATATCAAACAGTGAATGGGTTTCCCCATTGGTAATAGTTCCTAAGAAAAACAGGAAATGGAGGGTATGTGTGGATTATAGAGCTTTAAATAAATCCACTCAAAAAGATCACTTTCCTTTACCATTCATTGATCAGGTGTTAGATAATTTTTCAGGGAAGAAATTTGAAGAAATTTTTCTCATTTTTAGATGGTTTCAGTGGGTATAATCAGATCAAAATTGCACCTCAAGATCAAGATAAAACCACTTTTACTAGCCCTTGGGGAACCTTTGCTTATAGAGTCCTTCCATTTGGACTATGTAATGCACCAACAACTTTCCAAAGAGCATTTTTAGGAATCTTTTCTAATATGCTTAATGACTCTATGGAAATCTTTATAGATGACTTTACTCCCTATGGTGTTTCTTTTCAGGAAGCACTGCAAAACCTTGAGAAAGTGCTCAAACGATGCATACAAGCCCAACTCTCCTTAAGTACAGAAAAATGTCATATGATGATGAGTGAAGGAATAGTGCTTGGACATTTTATCTCATCTCAAGGAATTCAGGTAGACCCATCCAAAATACAAGTCATTAAGGATCTTCCTACTCCCAAAACCCAAACAGAGGTAAGAAGTTTTCTAGGACATGCTGGATACTACAGAAGATTTATCAAGAATTATTCCAAAATAGCTTCTCCCCTATTTGTGTTACTGATGAAAAATGTTGAATTCAAATGGACTAATTTTTACCAGTAAGCATTTAACACACTTAAACATCAGTTATCTACAGCTCCTATTCTTAGAGGATCTGATTGGACACTTCCCTTTCATATATCCTTCGATGCTTCAGATACTGCAATAGGAGCTATCTTGGGACAAGAAGAAAATCATCTCCCTTATGCTATCTATTTCATCAGCAAGAATATGACCCCTGCTGAACTCGATTATACAGTCACTGAGAAGGAATTCTTAGCAGTTATCTATGCAATTAATAAATTTAGACATTACATTACTGGCTATTTTACTTTTGTCCATATTGATCACTCAGCTATCAAATACTTAATGAACAAACCTATCACAAATGCTAGAGTAACCAGATGGCTACTATTATTGCAATAATTTGATATTACAATTGTAGATATACCAGGAAAAGAGAATGTAGTTGCTGATTTCCTTTCTCGGTTGACACTTGATGATGATACCCCAGTAGATGATTCCTTTCGTAATGAATATCTATTTGCAGTTTCTGCCCACTCACCTTGGTATGCAGACATTGCTAACTACTTGGTTGCAGGGAAGTTACCACCACACCTATCCCACCGAGAGAAAAAAAGTATCATTCATCAAAGTGCTCAGTATAGTTGGATAAGTGGGTGTCTTTTTCATACAAGAGCTGATCAAGAAATCCGAAGGTGTATTAGAGAAGATGAGGTGTATGATCTACTAAAAGCTTGTCATGATGGCCCTTGTGGAGGGCATTTTGCTGATAAGAGAACAGCATACAAAATTCTCAGGATGGGGTACTATTGGCCCTCACTCTTCAAAGATGCAAAGAAATATGTCTCGGCCTGTGATAGCTGCCAAAGAGTAGGCCAACCTAATCATAGATATGAAATTCCATTAAACCCCTAGATAGTACTTGAACCATTTGAAAGATGGGCCTTAGACTTTGTAGGACCCATCAACCCTCCATCCAATCAAAAAGTTTACATAGTAGTCTGCACAAACTACATGACTAAATGGGTGGAAGCCAAAGCACTTCACAGAGCAACCGAAGAAGCAGTTATAAATTTCTTATTTAAAGACATCTTCATCGGATTTGGAGTGCCAAGAGAATTAGTTACAGATGGAAGACCTCCTTTCACTTCTCATGGTTTCAAAGACACCCTTCACAAATATCATATTCAGCATAGAATGACTACATCATACCACCCCCAAGCCAATGGACAGGTGGAAAGCACAAACAAAGTACTAGAAGCCATTCTAACAAAAACAGTGAAGGAAAATAGAAAGGATTGGTCCTACAGGCTCCCTGAAGCATTATGGGCCTACAGAACTACCTGGAGAAATACTACAGGATTCTCTCCCAATGAATTAGTCTATGGAAAGAGTGTTGTCTTTCCTGTGGATCTTGAAATAAAAACCTTAAGGACTGCTTTAGTTGTCAACCTTGATTTGACCGATGCACAGACAGCCAGGTTGCAGCAGCTTAATGAATTGGAGGAGAAAACACTAGATGCCATTCAGCAGAAAACCATAATTCAACAGCAAAGATCAAAATGGCATGACAAAACTATCAAGAACAAGCAGTTCCAAAAAGGTAACTGGGCCCTACTGTACGACTCTCGGTTCAAAGAATTTCAAGGGAAATTGCGTACAAGATGGCTTGGACCTTACGAAGTAGACACTGTTTTCCCCAATGGAACAGTAAGGCTCCTTACAATCGATGACTCCAAAACACCGTTACTTGTAAATGGTCATCAGCTCCGTCTGTACCAGCGCCCTATTTCTAAAGAAAATTTTAAGGCTGCATGCATGGCAGAATCCCATTACCTCTTCTTAGAGGAGGCCTCTACCCCTCATTGCAATTAATTCTTTTAAGTTAATTTCTTTAGTATTATATTAGATTAGATTTTATTTACTAATAATCCCTGTCAAGAAATACCATGTTACAATCGATTTTTGCAGATTCTCGATCGAAGCACATGCCACTAGGAAAGGACGATCCTACTTCACAAAGAAACAAGCTTGCCTGATGCTGAAACACCACTGTTCATCACTTTTGACTCTCCTCTGATGCTGAAACACCACTGTTCAGCACTTTTTAACTTTCCTCTGTTGCTGAAACACCATTGTCAGCAACTTTTCATCACTCTCCCCATCGCTGAAACACCGTTGTTAGAAACCCCACGTCATTTTCCCATTACCACGATTCAGCAATTCCTCACTTTCTTCATCGACGAAACAACACCATCCAGCAATTGTTTCGCCCCGTTCTTTCTAGTGCTGAAACACCATTGTCAGAAAATTTTCATCATTTTTCCCGATGCTGAAACACCATTGTTCAGCACTTTTGACTTTCCCCCCATGCTGAAACACCACTGTTCAGCACTTTTGACTCTCCTCTATTGCTGAAACACCATTGATCAGTAGTTCTTCACATTTTCTCATCACCAAAACAACACCGTCCAGAAATTGTTTCGCCTCGTTCTTTTTTGTTGCTGAAACACCAACTTTTCAACATCATCTGTCAGCAAGCTTTTATGCTCTCATACTATAGTTCATCCTTCCAGTCAGTAAATCCTTGATACAATTCATCTAATAAATTAAAGTCTCCGCCATGACTGTTGAACAGGCATGATATTTTGTTTGCAGAACGAATCAAAAGGTAAGGCGAGGTATGTAAATTTTATGTAATACAGTTAGGCTATAGTTAATGAGAAGATTCTAAATCATTATGACCACTGAAGTGCAATCATTATTAGCTGCACTTGACAGGAGGAGAGGACACATCAAATCTTCGATACCATCATTTCACACAAATTCACCGTCGCCATTCCTATTTCACCACCCTTTCACGTATTTTACCACCATTTTGCATACCGTCGCTCGGAAAACTCACTCTACACAGAAGCTGTTACTCAAACTCTTTGACGTTGTATTCTACCGAGTTGGTAGCTATGGGAGGCTCTGTTATACGGAACGAACCTGCCACAACAGCACTGTTAGAACGCTATCCAGTAGCTTATCAAATCTTTCAGCAGGCAGGATGGCTCAGTTATTTTCAGAGACTTCAAGGGTATAATGAACAACAGGTTCTACAATTCGCTCAAAACCTTCAGGAAAACCATTCTATTGTCCAAGGGGTCCGAATTTCAGTAACAGAAGAAGATATAGCACAGGTCTCAAGCCTCCCTACCGACAGCATTCGCATGTTCAGCCATAAACATATCATTCGGAATGCCCAGCAGAACTTCTTCTTTCCAGAAGAACGAATTGAATTTAAAGGTCAGGGTGTTCAACTTAGCTCGTTGCCACCCCCATGGTTGGAAGTTGCAACATTCATCAAACATTACCTAACCTGCGAAGGCTGATACCAGGTAGTTTACCAGCATGAATTTCTCCTGTTATCTCATTTATGGCATAATAGACGGGTAAATATTCCTTATTATTTGCTGGGTTGTCTGAAAAATATGGCGTATTACTGTAGAAAGGCTAAATATTCCACCCTTTCACTCACCCATCACCATCTTTTCCAACTGCTTATCCAAAGGGGTTTTGCCCAACAAAACCTTCCACTAAACAACCCACCTATAAACCCCCAAAGAGCTGCTGAAATTCCTAAAAACCTCCAGGAGCAGCAACCGCAAAACCCCCCAGACTCTCCAGAAGTACCCAATAGCTCGCCCACAGAACCAATCAATCCAATCAATCCCCCTACCATACCAAGCCTGCCTCATACCTTACCACAATCATCCACTTCTGCCCTTCATATTCTTAGTGATGACTTTGAGCCAGATAATTCCCCCTGCCCCATCATTGAGGAAAGACCCCCATGTAAACGAAAACAAATTCCCTTCTTTCTTCCCTTATTACAAAAGAATGCGCAAGATACCAGATATATAAAATATGCAGAACAGAAATAAAATGCTAGCAATGGAAGAATAACAGTAAAATATCCAGCATAATCTTCACAATGCACAGAAATGATATACAAAATAGCAACAGAAAAGCACTTTGATTCAGAAAGCAATGTTCACAGGCCTCTTTGAGGGGGAAACCTCCAATCGAGCAGAGCTCTGTTACAATAATCTCCAAGCTAGGGTTTTCATACCCTCGACCCTTATTTATACTAAATATGTCTATTAAGAGAAGCATCTAGAGGAAGATCCTTCTAGAAGCGAAAGCTTCTATTAGGTCTTCTTACATCCGCCTTATTCTATTTTATTGAAAGGTCTTATTAATATTGACCTTTATTACATCCGAATACATTGATCTACCTATGTGCGGGTTAGGACCTTAACATGTCCACCCCCTTAAAAATAGCCTTGTCCTCAAGGCTTGAGATTTGGAAACTGCTGCAGAATGGTAGTTGGTTCCCAAGTGGCATCTGCTGGAGTCATATCTTTCCACTGTACTAGCACTTCCTTGATGGTTCTCTGATGCAGGCGACGCTCCCGCTGGTCCAAAATTGCTTCTGATTGTAGCCAAATGGATCCTTCTTCAGCTAAATCTGGAAGGTTGGTTTGAATTTGGCACCTAGTTCCAATCACCTTCTTCAAGCATGAAACATGAAAAACAGAATGTAGCTTTGACTGACTGGGCAGAGCTAACTGATATGCGACTTGTCCCAGACGCTTGAGAACTGTGTAAGGGCCATAAAATTTGGGGGCTAGCTTTTGACACTGCTCGGCCTTGAGGGAAGTTTTCTTATATGGTTGCAGTCGCAGGAACACCTGATCCCCTTCTACAAATTGACGTTCCGAGTGACCTTGATCTGCTTGCTGCTTCATTCTATTCTGTGCCATGACCAAGTTCTCTTTAAGGGTACGAAGGATATCCTCTCGGACTGTAAGTGTTTGTTCAACTACATGGACCTTCGAGGTACCCGGTAAGTATGAGAGAACTGACGGTGGCTTCTGTCCATACACTGCTTCAAAAGGAGTCATGCAAGTGGTTGTATGGTATGTAGTGTTGTACCACCATTCGGCGAGGGGTAACCATTGAGCCCACTGGTGTTGTTTTTCAGATGCAAAGCACCTCAAATAGGTTTCCAAACACTTGTTGATGACTTCCGTTTGACCATCTGTCTGGGGATGATAAGCTGAGCTGAGATGCAATTGTGTGCCTTGTAGCTTAAACAGTTCTTGCCAAAAATTTCTTGTGAAAGTTGGGTCTCGATCAGAAACAATAGAGTTTGGCATGCCATGAAGCTTGAAGACCTAATCCATGAAAATTTGGGCCACTGTGGATGCATTAAATGGGTGGTGAAGAGCACAAAAATGAGCATACTTGGAAAGGCGATCCACCACCACCATTATCACTGATTTATTCCCCGATTTGGGTAAGCCTGTAATAAAGTCCATAGAGATATCCTTACAAATAGCGAGGGGAATCGGAAGTGGTTGGAGGGTGCATGGAGATTTGACTATTTCTCCCTTGTTGCGTTGACATACCTCACATTCAGCCACAAACTTACGGATGTCCTGTTTCATACCATCCCAGAAAAAAGAACGTTTAACTCGGTCATATGTTTTGGTGAACCCTGAGTGCCCTGCTGTGGGTGTAGCATGAAGCTCAGAGAGGACCGTGGATTTGATCTTGGATTGTTTACTTAAATACAAGCGACCTTTGTATCGAAGCTCATCCTGAAGCCAGGAGTACCCTAGGGGAGCCAGCTCCTTGTTTTGCAGTTGCTGGATCAGATGCGAACTTTTGGGGTCTTGCAGCCATTCTTGGTGCACAGCTTGCAGCCAGTCAAGTACAATGAAGGAAAGAGAAAAAAGGGATCCTTTGTCTTCATACTTCCGGGATAGTGCATCCGCCACTACATTTTGTTTTCCCTTCTTGTAAATGATCTCATAATCATATCCAAAGAGTTTAGTGACCCATTTTTGTTGCTCCTGGGAGGAAATGCGTTGTTCCAGAAAGTATTTGAGGCTTTGATGGTATGTCTTAATTTGGAATCGTTGCCCCAAGAGGTAAGGACGCCATAATTCAACTTCATGCAGAATCGCCAACATTTCTTTTTCATAGATAGGTTTGCCCAGATTCTTTTCAGACAGTTGTTTTCTAGTAAAGGCCAAAGGTTGACCCTCTTGCATAAGGACAGCGTCAATTCCTTTCCCTGAGGCATCGCATTCCAACACAAATGTCTTTGTGAAGTCGGGAAGGGCCAGAACCGGAGTGGTGCACATGGCCATCTTCAAAGTTTGAAAAGATTGAGCAGCTGCTGGGGTCCAAGTGAAAGAGTTCTTTTTAAGGAGAGCCGTGAGAGGTGCTGCAATCTTTCCATAGTTCTTGACGAACTTGCGATAATACCCTGTGAGGCCCAAAAATCCATGCNCATTCCAACACAAATGTCTTTGTGAAGTCGGGAAGAGCCAGACCCGGAGTGGTGCACATGGCCATCTTCAAAGTTTGAAAAGATTGAGCAGCTGCTGGGGTCCAAGTGAAAGAGTTCTTTTTAAGGAGAGCCGTGAGAGGTGCTGCAATCTTTCCATAGTTCTTGACGAACTTGCGATAATACCCTGTGAGGCCCAAAAATCCATGCAAGCTTTTGAGAGTCTTAGGGTGTGGCCAATCTTGCATAGCCTCAATCTTTTTTGGGTCCACCCAGACGCCATCCTTGCCCACGAGATGACCCAAGTATTCTACTTCGGATGCACCAAAAGCACATTTGAACTATTTCAAGAAAAGCTGGTGCTGAGATAGTAGGCTGAGAATTTGATCCACATGAGTCAGATGGTCTATCCATGTCTTTCTATATATGAGGATATCATCAAAGAAAACTAAGACAAAATGATGAAGAAAAGGGTGGAAGACATGGTTCATGAGGCTCTGAAAGGTGGAGGGGGTGTTACACAACCCAAAGGGTATGACCAAAAATTCATAGTGGCCCTCATGAGTGCGAAAGGTCGTCTTAGGAATGTCGGACTCTTTCATACGGATCTGGTGATAGCCTGAGCGAAGATCAAGTTTGGTGAAGAATTGGGCACCACTCAGTTCATCCAGGAGGTCATAAATGACAGGAATGGGAAATTTGTCTTTGATGGTGAGTTTATTGAGAGCATGGAAATTAGGACACATTCGCCAAGAACCTTCTTTCTTTAGTACCATGATGACCGGAGAGGAGTAAGGGCTCGTACTCAGATGGATGACTCCGACAGTAAGGAGTTCCTGGACCATTTTTTCAATTTCATTCTTTTGTGCAAAGGGGTGGCAATATGGACGTATGTTGGGGGGAAGGCTTCCTGGGACAAGGGGAATGGAATGATCATGGACACCGCGGGAAGGGGGGAGTCCTTGGGGAGTGGAGAAGACTGTGTGATGTTTAGAAAGGAGGGCTTGGAAGTCTTGGGGCACGGGTGGGATCTCTGTGGCTTGTATGGCATGGAGTTGGGCTATGACACCCGAATGACCTTTTTTGAGAAATTTTTCCATGCGATGAGAACTGATGTTTTCAGGAGAGCCCGCAGTGATGCCTTGAAATTTATGTTTGTGTCCACCTTGGTCAAATTGCATGGTTAAATTCTGAAAGTCCATGAGAATGGGACCCAAGGTTCTGAGCCATTCGGCACCCAACACGATGTCACAACCTCCCATTTCAATAGCAAACATATGGGATTTGAGGTTGTAGTCACCTATTTGGAGACACACATTTTCACAGCGCCCACCACATTTCATAGAGCCACCATTGGCAATCATGATTTGGAAATTATTGACAGCATGGGTATAGCAATGGGTTTCTTGGGCGATGCGGCGATGAATAAAATTGTGGGTGCTACCACTATCAACCAAGATGATGACCTTTCGATGCTTGATGTAACCAATGAGCTTGAGAGTTTGGCGGGCAGAGAAGCTGGTGAGAGCATTGAGGGAAATGATGGGTTCATCTTCAGGAGAGTTGGAAGGAGGGTGTATGTCAGAAATTTCTAGTGACTCGGGCATAGTGGGGTTGTCAACATCTTCTTCCTGAATATCTTCAGAGATGGCCATAAAGAGCTTTTGTTCCTTACATTTNATGTCAGAAATTTCTAGTGACTCGGGCATAGTGGGGTTGTCAACATCTTCTTCCTGAATATCTTCAGAGATGGCCATAAAGAGATTTTGTTCCTTACATTTGTGGCCTGGGAAATATTTGTCATCACAATTATAACAGAGGCCTTTGAGTTGGCGTTCAGCCATTTCGGCCCTAGTCAATTTTTGGATTTTTAAGGGGGCTGAGGGGTTAGTGGGGTTTATTGGTTTAGGGCGCGGGATAAATGAAGGCTTGCGGTTTTGAGAGGAAACAATTTGTTGTGCTTCTTTAGCTTTTTTGGTAGCCTCCACCCAAGTCGTAGGTCGAGCCATGAGGACATGGGCCTGAATCTCCTCCTTGAGGCCACTGATAAAACACTCTCGAAAGAAAGCATCAGTCATGCCCTCTGTTCGAAAATCCAGACGCTCAAATG
>JASDQU010681172.1:52127-68602 GCA_032191745.1 Picea mariana
AATTTCTTCTTGAGCACATTTATATCCTGCATATTAGACCCTTCAACAAGCATGTCATCTACATACAATAGCAAGATAATAAAGCTTCCATTTTCTAGTTTTTTAAAATAAACACAGTGATTAGAATGACATCTACTATAACCCTGCTCTGTCATAAACCTGTCAAACTTCGGATACCATTGCTTTGGAGCTTGCTTTAGGCCATATAATCTCTTCTTCAACATGCATACCAAATTCTCCTTCCCTTTGACCTCATACCCCTTGTGGTTGCTGCATATAAATCTCTTCCTCCAAAACCCCATGGAGAAAATATATTTTTACATCTAACTGTTCAAGATGCAAATCTTCTACTGCCACAAGACTTAAAATAGTTCTAATTGAATTCATTTTAACAACAGGAGAAAATATTTCATCAAAATATATACCTTTTTTGTGCAAACCCCTTTACAACAAGTCTAGCCTTGTACAACTTTTCTCCTCCGTCTTCTTCCTTCAACTTGTAAACCCATTTATTCTGCAATGCTCTTTTTCTTGCAGACAACTGAACCAAGTCCCAAGTATGGTTATTTACCAAGGAATCCATTTCTTCTTTAATGCCTTGCTCCCACTTCCTTTTGGTGTCTACCTGCATTGCCTCTTCATAACATTTTGGTTCACCACAATCAGTCAACAATAAACAATACAATGAAGGAGAGTATCGTTCAGGGGGTATACTTAACCTGGTAGATTTTCTAACAACACTTGCAGGTGTTTGAAGTACCTGCTGCTCCTGTTGTTGTACATTTTGATTTTCTGGTTCCTTTGGAATTTATTTTTCAATGATCTCACCAAGCACTATATATTCTTGTTTTCCTTTTTCCTGTTTCTTTCCCTGCAACTGATCTTTGTACATGACCTTCTCATTGAATATGACATATATACTCCTAATGATTTTGTTATTTTCATAATCCCATAAGAAAAAACCAAAATCATTAACACCATATCCAATAAAGGTACACTTCTTGGATTTTTCCTCAAGCTTTATTCTATTTTCTTTATCAATATGGACAAATGCTTCACAACCGAAAGTTTTCAAAAAAGAATAGTTTACCTTTTTTCCTGTCCATTCCTCCTCTCGAATTCTACCATCCAAAGAGCTTGAAGGTCCTCTGTTTATTAAGTAAATAACAGTATCTACAGCATTTTCCCAAAAATGTAAGGGCAAACCAACATGCAATCTCATACTCCTTGCACGCTCCATGATTGTCCTATTCATCCTTTCTGACACACCATTTTCTTATGGTTTTCTTGGAACTGTCTTCTCTCTACGAATCCCATGGTATGAATAGTAATCATCAAACTCCTTGCTGCAATATTCACCTCCATTATCTGATCTGAGACACTTCAAATTTTTTCTTGTCTCATTCTCAACCAAAGCTTTCCATTTCTTAAAAGTATCCAAAACATCAGATTTTTGTCGAATGCAATAAACCCAAGTTTTTCTAGTTGCATCATCAATAAAAGTAACAATATAATGAGAGCCACCAAGAGATGATACTTGAGCTAGTCCCTATACATATGTATGCACAAGCTCTAACCTTTCACTCTTCTTTTCTTTTCCGACTCTGAGAAATCTGACTCTCTTTTGTTTTCCATAAACACAATGCTCACAGAAGTCCAAATCAATTTGTTTAAGATTTGGCAAGAAATTTCTTTTGTGAAGTATCTACATCCCCTTCTCACTCATGTGTCCAAGCCTATGATGCCACAGTGTTGTATCCACTCCTGTAGAAGCTAAAGAGATAGAAGAGTCAGTATTACCAGTACATAAATACAATGTACCTACCTTCTCTCCTTTCGCTATCACCAATGATCCTTTGATGACCTTCCACGTCTTATCTGTAAATATGGATATACAACCTTCACTTTCCAACTGCCTTGTTGAAATTACATTTTTTCTTAAATCTGGAACATGTCTTACCTCTTTCAACAACCTCTGGTTTCCATTGCGTTGCTTTATTTTTACATCTCCCATTCCAACAATTTTGCATGGTGCATCGTCACCCAAATGAACCTGTCCAAAATCACCTTGAACATAATCTAGAAAATGTTTCCTATGGGATGTGGCATGAAATGAAGCCCTGAATATACTACCCAAGACTCAAAAATATTATCTACAGAAAGAATCAAAGCATCTTGTAACACATCACCTGTTACATTTTCTTCCTGATTTCTCTCCTGCTGTCCATCTCTTTGTTTCTTTGGAGCTCTGCAATATTTCTTCAGATGTCCTTTCTTCCCACAATTCCAGCACTCTATATTTCCAAGTCTGGATTTGGATCTACCCTTCCTAGAATTCCCACGGTTCCCGAAACCCTTTCCTCTATCCTTTTGTCTTCCCCTATTCTCCATGTTCAACGCATTTCTTGATGTCTTACCTGTGCTTTTCCGTCGCATTTCCTCACTAAGGATAAAACCAACAACATCATCAAATTTTAAAGTATTTGAACCAGACACAGAGTTACTTACAGCCATGACCAAGCCGTTCCAGCTTTCTAGCAATGAGAACAAGATTAGAAGAGCCCTGACCTCATCATCAAAGTCCACTTTTACAGAACTTAGTTGATTAGTAACCGTATTAAAATCATTTAAATGATCTGCAACAGACCCACCTTTCAACATCTTCATATTAAATAATCTCTTCATTAGAAATACCTTATTGGATGTTGAGGGTTTTTCATACAATTTGGCCAATGCATCCATCAAACCCTTCATTGTTTTTTCTTTCGAAATATTGAAAGCCACTGATGCTGTCAGGCTCAGTCGTATCATTCCTATAGCCTTTCTGTCAAGAATCTCCCATTCTTCGTTCTTCGTAGCAGCCAACTTCTTTGCTATTCCACCCAATGGTGGGAATAGATCCTTCTGATATAAATAGTCTTCCATCTGCATCTTCCATAACTGGTATTTTTGGTCGTTAAATTTCTCATCCCTAAACTTTCCATCTTCCGACATTGCTCCCACTCGAACCAGGAACCCTCTTTTCCTGCGAGTTACCTTTCGCTCTGATACTAGTTGTTAGAAAAACAGGATAGTGGAGCAATAAAATAAAACAAATGCGGAAACAAAACACAGAAGATACACAATACAATAGAGACACAGATTTACGTGGTTCACCCAGTGTGGGTATGTCCACCAGAGAAATTGCCAAGTCCCTCCTTTATTATTATCCATCATATGAAGGGATACAACCTACAACAAACCCATTGTAACTTCCTCTTCTTTCTCTCACAGTATCCTATCTCAGAATACAATATTCACCATCAACCATAGCCACAATACATTCCTCTCATAAAAGAGGGTTACCTTCTAGGGAAAAAACCCTAACATAATCTCTACCGTTAGATCTGCGACCTTATAATGAACGGTCCAGATTTACAATTAAATTACATTATACATTTACAAGGCAATTTTTTCTTTGGGGGCTTCACCCCTGAACCCCCGTTGGGGGCCTTCTTGCCCCTAGACCCCCCAGCCAGGGGGATAGCCCCCCTGGACCCCGCAGAGGGGGTACCCCCCCTCTACACTCCCCCGCATGGAAGAGTGTACATACTTTTGGGTTGTAAATACTTCATGGGGTATAAAAATGGCTGAAAGTAAAAGACCTCTGAATCAGGAAGATAATCAAGCTCCACAACCAACAACAATCTTCTATAACATGGTCAAATGAGCTGCAGTAGCTACAAGTGGTACAAGGTTTCTGGAAATCCCTTGCAAGGTGTCCTGGTTGTGCAAAATTATAACAGATGATCTATCCTCAGCCTCGACCCATTCCTCCTCCTCATCCTCTTCCTTTGAATCCACAGCGAGGATTGAAGTTTCCTCTCCCAGGAGAGTTATACTGCGTAATGTTTCCTTCTTCATGTACTTCTCCTTGAATCTTATATATGTCTCTCGACCTTTCATGCATGAGATCGTAATCCCTACAATCCCTATCATCATGTCCTATGGACTTACAGAATGTACAGTACAAATTTGTAGGTGTCTGAACATACTTTTGCATGTAGTAGCATTCACCGGGGCAATGTTTGTTTTTGCATACCTCACACCAAGGTAAGGTGACTTTCTTCAAAGGTCTTGGGGATCTAGAGGCCAAGTATTCATGGAATAGAGGGTAGTGCTCCTTGTCATGGTCTTCTAATCTGCATCTGACAGACCAAATGTCTTCTCTTTTATCTTTTCCCTTGTCTTTCTTCATATCTTCGACCTGTAGAGACAAACTAGTTAGCTGACTTAATATTTGACTCATACCTGAGATGGATTCTCCCATAGGGGTTGATTCTAACTTCATGGCAATCTCCAGCGCCTCAGCCTGCAAAGTAATCTTCTGTTGCATCAGGGGAACTCTGATGTGTGGTAAGAGGGTAGCAATGAACCATTCTCTATTCTGTTCATCTGGGATCTGAAAATTCAATTGGTCTGTTAGGGTCTTGAATCTTTGATCGAACTCCCAAACTGGCTCAGCTACCTTCTGCTTGATCTCTTTCAGCTCTATTATACATTGTGACTCTGACTTGGGTTTCTTGAACTCTGCAATCAACCCATTATTAATATGATTTAGTGGCTTAGGCTAGGCAAGTCCTTGGACAAGCTTCATGTACTAGCTTAGTGCACGATCTCTTAGGGTAGTACTAAACTGGGTTCTTTTCACTGCTTCATCAGTGACATTCTTAATATTCCATACAACTTCACATAGGAACCAGTGCTAGTCAGGATCTTCAGGTCCATCTCCCCTAAAGATAGGAAGCCTCATCTCATCTGCCATAGATCTTCCTAGCGTCCCTGACGAAGTATGTGGTGGATTACTAGTGACAGTGCTCTAGGTACTCTAGTGGCTAGGATTACTCTTATTGCTTAATACTACTGAATCAACAGGAGGGATAACATTACTTACTTCAATGGTTTGCGCATTTCCTGAAGTTTCAGGTTCTCCCTGGTGAAGCTCTTCAACTTTCCCTTCCTTTATCCCAGCATGTTCTGAATGTTCTTCGTCTGTCATATCTGCCTCTTCTCCACTATAGAAACCTTCCTCCATGTAGTTCTTCTTAAATAAGTTTGCAAGGTTAACTTCTTGGAAAAATCTCTCACTACGTGTATGTCCATCTTCTGTGTCACTGTCGCTATAAGAATTCTTGAACAGTAGCCTTTCTAGATCCGACCAATCTACTGTATCTTCAAGATGTTCTTCTCATGCAATAGCATCTTGAGTCTCAACTTTAGGAATTGTAAAAATTTTCCTCTGGGTCCCTTAAGGAAATATCGCTCAGCTTGGATGTATGACTCTACTCTATCAACAACAAACTCTATGATGTACCCTGTAATGGTGCTATCAAACCAATGATCTACTGCTCATGATACAATTTTATCAACTCTTTTAACCTTCTTGATCAGCTCTGACATCCAAACCACAAGAGGTCTAGATCGGATCTCAAACTGGGTATCTGCTAATCTAGCTAGCCACTCATACATCTCCTGATGGATTCCCCCAAATAAAATTTTGTGTATATTAGTAAAGATATATTTCTCCAACCAATCCTCTAAACTAAGATTAGGGTTCTTTTTCTGGGCTTCAGCGAAGTCCTTTTCTTGATCCTCTATCCACTTTTGAGTCACTGTCTTTGATGGAAACCACCTTGACATTCCCTCAAGAAGATTCATGTCCCAGCAACGGAACCATTTGTTGGCACAGGGGCAGACCCAGGGTTCAGCTCCAAGAGTGCACCTGAAGCAGTTATGATGGGGTTGCAGGACAGAGATGTCTACAACCAAAGGGAATATTAAGTGGATCTAACACAAGAACAACACAACATTCATATATCACTTATTAGGTTAGATCTATTCTGCACATCTACTTATCAGATCTAACAAAGTAGTGCAATCACAGTATAACAATGACAAAGACAGAATACCAATCACACACAACACAAAATATACGTGGTTCACCCTCTCTCTAGGGATACGTCCACAGAACTGTGCTATAATATATTAAGGTAAAGCATACAATTCTTGTATGTGCTCTTAGCCAGTAGATCCTCTTTCTTCTCCTCTCTTTCTCTCCCCTCCCTGTGCACCCAGCTGCAGGGTTGATCTTCGCACCCAGCTGAAGATATTACAATACCAGAAGGCTCTCCTACTCAGCACTTCTTTGTCACACACTACTACTCACTCGATCACACAACGACAAAGACAACAATGATAATCATAACACCAACCCATTCTAGGTCCTTTAGACCTTTATTTATACATTACAATAGCTCACCGACATCCTTAGGCCAAAACCTAGGTGTCCAAAACCCTAGGTCAACTTGACCCGTATTTTCATGGCTTCGCCAACTTGTCTTTCTTTCCTTCTCGCATGGTGCTCCAAAACATCTAACAATGGCTTTTTCCACTTGCTAAGTTGTCCACGATCCTTCTTCCTCATTGATCCATCATCCTCGATATCCTCATCCAACGGCTTGCTTTGCTCCATCTTTTCTGCTCTTTTGCTCACTTCGACCCAGTAGCAGTCACTGTGTCTTCCACGAAGTTCGCATTCTCCATTTTCTTCCTTGATCTTTGCGTACTTCCATAACCAAGGGCCAACACATATAATTAGATATGATGACATATGTGCAATTTCTTTTTAATAGCAATTTTAAATTTCTTTTTAAATGAAAATAATTTAGTAAAAATATAGTTAAAGATGAAAAACAAAATGATATAAACACTATATATATATATATATATATATATATATCTTTTCCTTTTAATAATGATTTTAAATTTTTCTTTAATAAAGACAAATACTAAAAATAGTTGTTAGCGTCGGAAGTCACTCCTGGATTGCTTGCAGGAGCAGAGCCCGACACCCATCAGTTTTATGTCACAGTAGTTTTTAATAGATGATCAGATGGATAGAGACTCGGGGAAATATCGTTCTAACTCAAGGACTAGGTCTGGCATGTAAGGAACAAAGGAGGTCTTGATCTAACTTCAGCCAGTGGGTTGATTAAAAGATGAGTAGGTGGAAGACTTAGGAATAAAGGTGAACAAACAACTTTAGGCAACAGGCTTCTAGCGGTTTGCAGAGGAAAGACTCTGAATGCAAGATCCTCTTGGTTCAGAGTCTCAAGAAACTGAAAGGGGACTTGACTGGATCCTCCAATTCCAAGTCACTCAGCACTGGAAAAATTACAAGAACCGATTAGAAACAACGTAACTGCTACAGTGATCCAATCCAACATCATCCTATAATAGCTACAACTCGATTGGATCCTCCAATTCCGAGCTGTTCTAACACAGTGTAAATAGAGACGTGAAAGAAACTAACATTTATAAGGCAAGAAATCTCAAAAGTTCATGCATAACTAGAATAATAGTGCTTTATTAAAACTTTACAACCGAGAGCTCTGCTCAACCATTGATAGATACAAAAATGGTGAAAACGCCTACATATACTCAAAACAACAACAACAACGAAATCGAGATGTTGCATTAAACACATTGCGTCTGCATGGCTTCTGACAATCTGCACCCGCAGTCTCTGAATGATCATGCACCTATGGAAGATGCAATCGAACTTCTGATAGTTCTATAGGTGAATCAACGTGCTCTTAATTCGTCATCAGACTTTCCCATTATGGCAGAGGCGATGTCTAACCACCACCACCTCAATAACTGCTTCATTGGGATTGAGGATGGCCCAGCCAACTCGACACCTTTGGGACATGGAAGACCCTTCGCGCTGCCACCTAGATTAGCTGAACGACCTGATGCATAGGCGTGGAGGCTAGCACGAAGGATGGGGCGCATAACGGGAGTGGTGGCACCAAAACTATGAGGGTGAGATATGAAGTGATGAGGTGTGAGAGAGGTTACAGAGGAAGGCACATGGCGGAAGGAAATAAGCGGAGGGGGCAGGAGATGAGATATAATGGGCACATTTTAGTGGGAGGCTGACGTGGAAGGGAGTGGGACACATGGCAGGTGGTGAGTGGATGATGAGATGGGGAAGGGACCACACGGACCAGAAGAGGGAAGATGGACAGATGTCGGAAGATGAGGAAGGGGCTAAAGGGAGTGAGCCTCATCGCACGGTCAGGTAGAGAACAGATGGCGAGATGACACGATAAGAAAGGGGGCCCTACGTTGATTAAATGCAGAAAGACAGAGTATGTCTGGATTGCCTGTGCGCCGTTGATCCGGGTTCTCCAATCGCAGTCGTCGGAGAGATGCGTCCTCGATTTCGGACCCCCCCCCCGCTCCGCTTAAAGGTAGAAAGGCAGGGGGGGTTTGGAATCACCCTGCGCACCGTTGATGTGGGCGCTTCGATCATAGTCATTGAAGAGGTGTGCCCTTGATTCTGAACCCCCCGCCCTTCTGCTTAAAGGTAGAAAGGCGAGGGGGCTCCGGAATCCTATGTGCGTCGTTGATCCGAGCACGCGAATCCTTACCATCTAGATTTGATTTCCATTTAAACACAGACGCATTTTCATCCCAAACTTAGGGTAAGTGGGTTTTTAACCCATTCCTTCACATTTTACCCCCCGTTACGAGAAATATCGCTAACATTTGGCTCCATGGGGGATAGAGTCATCCCTGTGATGCTCTAAGGACTCTTTTGCAGATTCAGTGCCTTGTTGTTGGGTTATGGAGTCATTTATTAAGCTGAAAACAAAAACAATATTTACAAAAACAAAAGAGCCGACTGTGGCTCACAAAAAACATTTTTTCAAGAAATGCCCATTTACTGGGCCACTAAAAACTTCTTTGCCTTCCAAATCCTGCAACCTGAAAGTGTTGTTCGAGAATACTTCAAGGATCTTGAAAGGCCTAAACCAGAGGGCATCAAACTTACTGTGCTTTCCCTTTTCCTGCCTAGGTGCATCCCATTTGAGCACCAGATCACCCTGCTCGAATTCTTTCTTTTTGCTCTTCCTGTCAAAATCCTGCTTGATCTTCTGCTGATGATTGTAAGCCATGTTCATGACCTGCTCTCTAATATGCTACACCTCCACCATCTGATGAATCCTTCTGACCATATTGTCAGGCTCTCCTTCAAGGTCCTGGAGGAATTTTTCCACAGATAAGGCGAGCTGAGTAGGGAAAATGGCCTCTGTTCTGTAAACAAGTTGGAAGGGTGAGATGCCTAGGGACTTCTTCGTTGTTACTCGGTCAACCCATAGAGAAAATTTGAGCTTTGAATCCTAGGCCCTTTTATTTTCTTCCAATAATTTCTTAATGAGCTTGATCAGACTTTTAGTGGAAGATTCCGCTAGTCCATTTCCTCGAGGATAATAGGGAGTAGAGTGAATTAGTGAAATCTCAAACTGTTCACAAAACTTGACCAGAGGCTCAGACCTGAAGGGGGCGGCGTTATCAGTGACAATTCTGCTAGGGCAGCCAAATCTGGCTATGATATCCTCCAGGAAGCCGATAATTACTTTGTGATAAGTGCTCCTGGTGGGGACAGCTTCTATCCATTTGGTGAAATAATTTGTTGCAGTCAGGATCCATCTATGCTAGCCACTTGAGGGAGGATGAATTTCTCCATTGAATTCCAATCCCCACTGCTGAAAGGGTGCTGAAAGTACTACAGACTTTAATGGCAGAGATTTGAGCTGATGCTTTCCTGAGAACTTCTGGCATTTGATGCAAGCTCTGATTTATCTGCAGACATCAGGGAATAAAGTGGGCCAATAATACCCAGCTCGGAGGATCTTATGAGCTGTGGTCTTCCAGAAATGATGACCCCCACAAAGGGCACTGTGGAAATCAAATGTAACCTACTGGGCTTCTTGTGGGTCCAGGCACCTTAAAAATACCCCTAAAGGGTCTTTCCAGTACAAGGTTTGGTCAATGAGGCAATATCTGACTGCCTTGAGCTTTAGAGCTCTTGCCTTGCTTTTTCCCATTCCATCAGGAAGCTTCAACTCTTGAAGGAAATACAAGATATCCTTGTACCAGGGGCATGTTGCTAGGGATAATACATTCTAAGAATTCTTACAGGATGATTCGACTTGCGGATTTTCTGAACAGGCGTTGATGAAACTAATCCCCAAAGTTTTGCAATTGGATTCAGCTAGCAGTTTGGCTAAACCCTGCCCCTTTATCAACTTGGTGGGCTTAATCTCCAGATCAAACTCTAGGATCTTGGCAATCCACTTACCTCTTCTTCCGTCTATGTCAGGCTGTATCAGAATGTCCTTCACAGAGGCCGAAGGAACGTATGCAATGATCCTTGAGTGCAAGACATAGACTCTGAAAGCTTTGAGAGCTTTCACCAAGGCATAGGCCTACTTCTCCATGATCTCGTACCGAACTTCTGCATCTCTCAATGCCTTGCTGTAGAAGGCAATAGGTTGCTCTTGTCCTTGATCATTTTTCTGCAACAAGATCGTTGCTACTGTATCACAAGAAGCAAAAGAAAAAATCAGGAAATCTTTGGAATAATCAGGACTGATTAGCACAAGTGCCTCAGTCAACGCCCTCTTTATTTGGACAAAAGATTCCCTAGGTTAAGCAGTCCATTTCACTTCATTTCCCTTCCTGAGCATGGATGTGATGTGTTTCACCAATCAGAAAAATTTGAGACGAATCTCCTCAGAAAATTTATCTTCCCCAAAAAGGCCTGAACTTCCTTCTTAGATCTGGGAAGTGACAAGGTCTGAATTGCCTCTACCCTACCAGGATCAATTCTCACTCCCTCTGTTGATACTATATGGCCTAATAGCTTCCCCTCCTTCATAGAAAACAAAGATTTCTTGGGGTTCAAAGATAGTCCGAACCTACGACACTTCAGGAAAACTTTCTTCAAGTGGCAACAATGCTCCTTATCTGTCCTGGAGAAGACCATGATGTCATCTAGATATATTACCACAAACTGGTCCTTCTCCCTGATGAAGGCTATATCCATGGCCCGCTGAAATGTTGCTCCTGTATTCATCAATCCGAAAGGAATTTTGGCATACATGAATGTGCCCCAAGGAGTGGTGAAGAAAGTTTTTTCTCTGTCCTCAGGCATGACTGATATCTGATTGTAACCAGAGAAGCCATCAGTCATGGATATTCTAGATGCACCAGTGACCTTCTGCAATATGTGTTCCATGTTGGGCAGGGGGTAATCGTCTTTCCTTGAGCTCCTGTTCAGGTTCCTGAAATCAACACAGAGTCTGATTTCCCCACTTTTCTTTCTTACCGGGACCAAATTGGCCAACCAATCGGAAGATCTCAAGGGGACAATGATTTGGGCATCTAGCAGTTTCTTCACTTCTTTCTCCATGACAGGTAGCAACATGGGATTTATCTGTCTCATCTTCTACTTGAATGGCTTAGCCTCTTCTTTCAGTGGGATCTTGTGTTCAATGACAGATGTGTCATACGTCTTGAGGTCTTCGTAGGTCCATGCAAACATATCAGCAAACTCTCTCAGCAACTTAGTATATTCAGCCCTTTGTTCCTTGGTCAAACTCTTTGACAACTTGACAAACTTAGGCTCCTCCTGGGTGCCAATGTTGCACTCAGCTGTGTCAGCATCATCACCTGAAACTCTACCCTTTACTGCCACATCATTCCCATTGAACAATCTCTCTAATGGAACTAGTCCCCTCGGAATGTGATTGCTAGGCAGCTGAATAATGTCATGCTTTGCTATTTTACTTAGCAACTTACCCCCATCAAACCCTTCCTCAGAGACGGAATCTTGGTCGATATGCATCTCTTAAAATTCTTCGATAGTCTCCAAGAACTTTTTTATCTCGAGGTCATCTTCAAACACCTTCCAATGTTTGACATTATCAGGTATGGAGGGCCTGTATTTTACTTCTACATCACACCTAAATTTGGGCGGCAAGGGTACTTTGAAATTGCTTGTTGATGTAGCCAAGGAATCTACCACTGTGTTCTCCTCTCTTGGGATGATGGAAATGTTAAACACTGAGAAGAAACTGTCAATTAGGTCCCATACCTCATTTATGTAACTCTTGAGTCGAGTATGCTTGGCCTGATAAGCGCTTCTGATCTGCTAGACTACCAACTCGGCATCTCCGAACACTGCTATCTTCTGAATTCCCATTTCCCTTGTGGCTCTTAATCTTAGGATAAGAGCTTCATACTCTGCCACATTGTTGGTAGCTTTGAATTCTAATTTTTATGACAGAGATGTGGTTTCCTGAGCAAGTGACATAAAAACCACCCCAGCTCCAGCGCCTTCTCAGAAACAGGCTCCATCAAAAACATTTTCCATATTGGGGTGATGGAGGGAGGAAATTCATGGGAAGCAGTGGGATACTTTCTGAGTTTCAGAGGAGGCTCGGGGGCATGGGTGAGCTGTAGTAAACTGGAGCCTAAATCAGTGTCTAAGGAAAAGATGGGATGATTGGTAGGGTTGGCTTCATCTCTGATTATGTAGGCCAGTTGGGCTTCCCTGTATAGTCTTCTATGCTCTCCTCCAAACACTGGGATAGTAGCATATGTGAGGTCCATCTGCAAGGTTTCCCCCAGTCTTTTTATCCAAGATCTTGAAAATAGCATACCAAACTTGGGGGGGACATCAGCCACTACAATATCCATGACCACACTTTTCATGGGCAACTAAAACAAGGTCACGACTAGGTCTTTGATAACCCCTAGACATTGAACTTTCCTGGAGTCAAAGGAATAGAGGTCATGATAGGCTCGGGTGACTTCTAGCCCTAACTCTTCCATGACAATTTTTGGCATGAGGTTGTGAGAATCCCCTGAATCCATCAAGCAGTTGTGCAACACTTTATCATGTATGTTCAGGGACGTGTAGAAATGGGGGGATGAGTCATCTCTATCTTCTACCATGGGGCCTAGGACAACTACTGGCCTTTCATCTTGGAGGTTTATGGAGTCTACAGAAGGGGATGAGGCTTTAGACTGCAAAATCTCAGAGAAGCATTTTTTGAATTCTTCATGTTTGATTAGCTCGGTGAGGGGCACAGGGATTCTGATATTTTGAATCTCATGCTCGAAATTAAAAGAAGATGTAAGCTTTGGGATTTCTCTTATTTCAGGAACATGATTGTGGACAATGGGAGAGAGGGGTTGAGATTTCTTACCTCTGTGACTGTATGCTACTTCATTAGTAGGCTTCTCTATTCTAGTGGACTCCTCAGGAATATCAGGTGTTGCTGTCTTTTTGTCGGACCTCAGGTTATACCTGCCTCGGCCGTCGCTAGTCTTGTCTCCCTTGCTCAATTCATTTAGCTGACTATCCATGAGAGACTCCTCGTAAGTTGCTTGAGTGAGATGAGGAANTGCTGTCTTTTTGTCGGACCTCAGGTTATACCTGCCTCGGCCGTCGCTAGTCTTGTCTCCCTTGCTCAATTCATTTAGCTGACTATCCATGAGAGACTCCTCGTAAGTTTATTGAGTGAGATGAGGAAAAGGATGAGTGTCTTCTAAGCAGTGGATTTCAGAATCAAGCTCATATGTTTCTCTTTCTTCCTCATTGGCCACCAAATTGTTCTGAAAAGGGGCCTGAATTCTCTGGTCTTCTCTGTCTCTTCCCCTCTCTCTGTGCATAGTCGAGGGAGCAATATTATTTGGCCTTCTGAAACCCCCTTTGATTTTGACGCCCTGTGGGCCCTTGTACATTTTCTTCCTTTCCACCTTCAGTCTCTCCATTTCTTCAGACAAAAACTTCATCATCTTGGTTAGTTTGTCCACTTGAGTGTGGGGCACCGATGGGCCAGAAGTTGAGGCTTCGTATTTTCCCTTTCTTTTGTCTGCATCGGCTTTGTTCCTCAGTCTTCCAGCTGCTAATACATTAGATTCCACTTCTACGGCCGCATCTTGCATTCGAGCTAAGGAGGTGGCTCTTCTTTCTCTTAATAGAAGATAGAAATCAGGGTCGAATGCACCAGCATAGGAAATTTGGGCAGAGGCTTGTGAGGGCTTTATCTTTGCAGGAATCTTATTATACATCTTATTGAATCTTTTGGAGAAGTCAGAGACAGACTCTCCTTCCATTTTCTTCAAAGACCCAAACTCTGTCATGTAATACACGAAATCCTTCCTATCTCCCCACTGCCTCAGGAAAACGCTATCCAGGGCTTCAATTCCAGCAATAGATCCGGGGGCCAATCCTCTAAACCATTTCCTCACCTCGCCATCCAGGCTCTAGACGAAGACTCTCATCCAGACATCTTCATTTTCAATGTTCAGGTTTTCTGCATAACTATAGAAAGCAGCCAGGTGCTCTTCCGTAGTTATATCTCCTTCCCCAGTAAACTTGGGCATATACTTCAAGTAATCTCCAGCAGGGAGGGGATGCATAGGTTGAGGTAGGATCAAGGGATCATATCAGGCAGCAACTATGGAATCCATTCTATTCAGAGGGGGATTAGCGCTAGCCATAGGAATATTAGGTGGAGGAGAACTTGGAGGAGAAGGAGGTCATGAAGGGGCTATTGGGAGTGAGTCTCGAAGTGGAGTGGGAAACAAGAGAGGATTTAAGGAGAAGGCTAACGAGCTCGAGTCAGCAGGTGTTCCTCTTTGTGCAGGAGTGGGGAAATATTATGTAGTCCCGGGCCTTCACCGAGGAACAACTTCAGAGGAGGGGGGAGTGACAAGGATTTCTCCCTCCAATCCCAGACTAGGAGGGGAAAACTCAGCAGGAACACTCCCAAAATTCAGGAAACGGAAAACCTCTGAAGGAGGTCTATCAAGAAACTGAGGAGGAGAAAATGGAGTTCTTACATAAGGAGGTGGGGAAATACCTGGTTCGGTGACGAAGCTTTCTCCTTGAAAAGGATTCCCTTTTCTGATAATCACCTCCCGGTTTTCTTCAGGCATGGCCAGAGGCAGCTGTGGATGGGACCGTGTGTGTCTACCGCTGGAAGCCACAACTAACCAAACAGGTTCATCGTAGTGGAGTCGTCACAACGGAGTCTCCAGGTGCACAGTAGAAATCTTGATAACTCTGATATCTCATGCACCTTCAGAATCAGTTGATCGTTGTCGTTCAATCCCGAGGAAAATATTCAACTTCGTCCCCGGCAACGGCGCAAGAAATGTTAGCGTCAGAAGTCACTCCTGGATTGCTTGCAGGAGCTGAGCCCGACACCCATCAGTTTTATGTCATGGTAGTTTTTAATAGATGATCAGATGGATAGAGACTCGGGGAAATATCGTTCTAACTCAGGGACTGGGTCTGGCATGTAAGGAACAAAGGAGGTCTTGATCTAACTTCAGCCAGTGGGTTGATTAAAAGATGAGCAGGTGGAAGACTTAGTAAGAAAGGTGAAGAAACAACTTTAGGCAACAGGCTTCCAACGGTTTGCAAAGGAAAGACTCTGAATGCAAGATCCTCTTGGTTCAGGGTCTCAAGAAACTGAAAGGGGACTTGACTGGATCCTCCAATTCCAAGTCACTCAACGTTGGGAAAATCACAAGAACCGGTTAGAAACAACGTAACTGCTACAGTGATCCAATCCAACATCATCCTATAACAGCTACAACTCGACTGGATCCTCCAATTCTGAGTTGTTCTAACACAGTGTAAATAGAGACATGAAAGAAACTAACATTCATAAGGAAAGAAGTCTCAAAAGTTCATGCATAACCAGAATAACAGTGCTTTATTAAAACTTTACAACCAGGAGCTTTGCTCAGCCATCGATAGATACAAAAATGGTGAAAATTCCTACATATACTCAAAACAACAACAGCAACAAAATCAAGACGTTGCATTAAACACATTGCGTCTGCATGGCTTCTGACAATCTGCACTCGCAGTCTCTGAATGATTGTGCACCTATGGCAAACACAATTGAACTTCTGACAGTTCCGTAGGTGAATCGATGTGCTCTTAATTCATCTCCGGACTTTCCCATTATGGTGGAGGCGATGTCTAACCACCACCAACTACCTCAATAACTGCTTCATTGGGATTGAGGATGGCCCAGCCAACTCGGCACCTTTGGGACGTGGAAGACCCTTCGCGCTGCCACCTGGATTAGCTGAACGACCTGATGCATAGGCGTGGAGGCCAACGCGAAGGATGGGGCGCATAACGGGAGTGGTGGCGCCAAAACTATGAGGGTGAGATATGAAGTGATGAGGTGTGAGAGAGGTTACAGAGGAAGGCACATGGCAGAAGGAAATAAGCGAAGGGGGCAAGAGATGAGATATAATGGGCACATTTTAGTGGGAGGCTGACATGGAAGGGAGCGGGACACATGGCAGGTGGTGAGTGGATGATGAGATGGGGAAGGGACCACACGGACCAGAAGAGGGAAGATGGAAAGATGTCGAAAGATGAGGAAGGGGCTAAAGGGAGCGAGCCTCATCGCATAGTCAGGTAGAGAACAGATGGCGAGATGACACGACAAGAAAGGGGGCCCTACGTTGATTAAACGTAGAAAGACAGAGGATGTCTGGATTGCATATGCGCCATTGATCTGGGCACTCCAATCGCAATCGTCGGA
>JASDQU010681172.1:70358-89176 GCA_032191745.1 Picea mariana
CCCTCGATTCTGAACCCCCCCCCCCCCTTCTGCTTAAAGGTAGAAAGGCGGGGGGGCTCCGGAATCCTATGTGCGCCGTTGATCCAGGCGCGCGAATCCTTGCCGTCCAGATTTGATTTCCATTTAAACACAGATGCATTTGCATCCAAAACTTAGGGTAAGTGGGTTTTTAACCCATTCCTTTGCATTTTACCCCCCGTTACAAGAAATATCGCTAACAATAGCAAATTGACAATGGTTTTATACTAAATTGACAATTGTTGGGACACTCTAGCTAGTTCAATGATCACATCTAGGTACACTACATTTCCAAATTTACTTGGTAGGGACTAAGTTTCCATACAACCCCTGTTTTATATATCATATTCAAATTATTGAAAAAATATTTATAAGTGTTCACAATATAAAATATAAAATAAGATTTTGATTTGGTTATTACATTATATAATAATATAAAATATGAAATGAGATTTTTCCATTTTGTTCTTTTATCATATAACAATATAAAATACGAAGTGAAATTTTTTAATTTTGTTGTTTCATCATATAATATTGGTATGGTATTGATCATGATTAATGAAGTATTTGATTTGTCTTTCTTAAAAAAAGAAAAAGTTATTTCTCAAAACATTATATATAGTTTAAATTTATGTTTTTCTTACATTCAAATTACATTAATAATTAATCATATTGTTATGTACATCAAATTTATTAAAATATAAAGTTGATGATTCTAATAATATTAATGATATATAAATATTTTTTATTTTTTATTTAAAATAACTATACTTTATAATTTATAAATTAAAATTAAAAATATAAAATACAAATTTAATATATAATCTACCAACACATCAAATTTTATTAATAACTATTTGCTTAAAATTTTATGGGAGAGAGAGTGTAGACAATTTTATTAGTAACTATTTGCTTAAAATTTTATGGAAGAGAGAGATCATTTTGAAACTTCCAATGTTTCAAAACTAAAGTCCACCCTAATAACAATTAACGACATAGATTGAACCACACACAAGTGAGACGATGCTCACGAAGCTTTCATTAAGAGGAGAAATCCATTACATTTATAGTTTGATAGTAGATTAGATCTTACTCCTATCTAAGTGGATCTCAAACCACCTTCAACCCCAATCTGCGTACCAATGAAAACAAACTCTAAACAATATTCTATTTTAATAGATTCTAGATGTTTCTTCATAATTTTAACATCCTCCTTTAATGGAGAAGCAAATTTTCTACGACAACTAACTTGCTTCTAAAATTTTCAAACTTGAGTTTACCAAGAGGTTTGGTAAATATATCAGCCACGTTATCATTGGTATTACAAAATATCAAATCAATTTCGTTTGATTCAATCTTCTCTCTCACAAAGTGATGTTGTAGCTCGATGTGTTTTGATCTTGCATGATATGTTGGATTGTGTGACGATTTGATAGCACTTTGATTGTCACAATTGATGCATGTTGGACCATTTTTCTCCTCTTCGACATCTACAAGAATTCTCTACAACCAAACAGCTTCACAGGTGGCACCGGTCAAGGATTTATACTCATATTTTGTTGAGGACAAAGAAACAATAGGCTGCTTCTTGCTACTCCATGATACAACCCCTGATCCTATATGAAATGCATAGCCTGAGGTAGATATTCTATCATCAGGATTTCCTGCCCAATCTAAATCAGAAAAACCTGTTAGATCAACATCAAATTCATCAATATACATAATAACAAAATTTATTGTTTCTTTCAAGTATCAGAGTACTTTCTTTGCATCTTTCCAGTGACTCTCTGAAGGCTTAGCCATGAATTGACTAAGGATGCTAACTGAGTAAGCAATGTATGGTCTCGTAGTGGTGAGGTAGTTCATACTTCCCACCAACTGACGATATAAAGTACCATCTACCTCTTCAGATCCATCTTCATTATACAATTTTGCATTTTCTTCTAAAGGAGTTGACATAGCTTTACATTCACTCATGTTGAACCTTTTAATAATTTATTTTGTGTATTTACTTTGAGTGATCAATTTTTTATCAGGCTCTCTCCAAACCTCAATTCCTAAACAGTAATGCAAATCACCTAGATCTTTCATTTCAAATTCTCGAGACAACTGAATTTTAATCTCTTCAACTAACTTGCATGCATTGCCTATAATAATGAGATCATCCACATATAAAGATATTAAAGAAACATTTCCTTCTTCATCTTTCTTAACATACAGGTTAGGATCATTTTTGCTTTTCACAAACCCATTCTGATAAAATAAGGTATATATCTTTACATACCAAGATCGCAGTGCCTGTTTCAAACCATATAATGTTTTCCTTAACCTGCAAACTAGATGCTCTTTTCCTTTCTTGACAAACCCTTCAGGTTGAACCAAAAAAAATTCTTCCTTAAAATCACCATTCAGAAAAGTTGATTTGACATATAACTAATGTATTTTCCAATTATGTTTTGTAGCTAAGGCAATCAGTACTCTAATTGTATTCAATTTAGATACTGGTGAAAAAGTATCTTCATAGTCAATTCCCTCCCTTTGTGAATATCCTTTTGCAATTAATCTTGCCTTATATTTATCAATGCTACCATCTGCTTTAAATTTATATTTATACAACCATTTTCTTCCAATAGGGACTTTGTTTTCAGGCAGTTAAACTAATTCCCATGTTTGATTTTTCATAAGGGAATCATATTCATCATTCATAGAATTTCTCCGCTCTTCATGTTCTTTAGCTTGATCATAGTTTACAGGTTCTACAATATTCATTACATGAGACATCATTGCATAGAATTTATACCTTATAGGTGGCTAAGTTTACCATGATGACCTCCTTACTCCTTCATTGCTTTCATCTCGTCTCCTTCTCTATGGTGTCTCTTCTCCACTTGATGTATCCTGACTGCTTGAAGTGTCCATACTTCTTTCATTATGTTCTCAAACCTGCACCTGTTCTTGTTCTTGTTTAACCATTTCATCTATTTTGACATGTTCATCACTATTATTATGCCAAACATCTGCATCATTCATTGTATCAACTCTCTCTACATTCTCATGAAACATCACATCTATACTTGCAAACAATTTAAGTTAACTGGGATCAAACAATTTGTATGCTTTTTTATCAGTACAATACCCAATAAAAACACACTTGATTGACTTTACATCAAGTTTTCTTCTCTCATCTTTTGGAATATGTGCAAAAGCAGTGGATCCAAATACTCTTAAATGACTGACATCAGGTTTATAACCATAAAGAATCTCAAAAGGAGTTTGGAAATCTAATTTCTTAATTGGACTTCAATTCTTTAAATAAACAATAGTATTAACGGCTTCTGCTCAAAAACCATTAGAAATGTTTTTACCTTGAAGCATACTGCAAGCACACTCCACCAGTGTTATGTTCCTTCTCTCAGCAACACCATTTTGCTGAGGTGTATGAGGTATTGTAAATTGTTGTTGGATCCCATGAAATTTACAATAACTTTTAAATGCACCTGATGTATATTCCCCACCCTAATGTACTTTAATACATTTGCTTGTCTATTTTTCAGTCATAGTTCTGAATTATTTAAAGTAATCAAATACAACACTTTTTTCTCCTTATGAAATAGACCCATGTATATCTAGATCTATCATCAACAAAAATAAGAAAGTAGGAAGCACCACCAAGTGACCTAGTTTGCATAAGTTTGCATACATCAGTATGAATTAATTCAAGAATATATGTTTGTCTTTTCTCTGTATGAATGGAAAATTCCTCTCTATGTTGCTTACCAAGTGCACATGCTTCACATGGAAAATGATAATTCTTCATAACCAGGAAGACCTTCTACCATAGTTTTTATTTGCAACAACATCAAATCATTGTCATTTAGGTGCCCATACCTGTGATGCCATAACTCTTCTATTGACATTGATGTGGATGTCAATGCAACATGACGGTTCATTGTCACATCCAAATTATACAATCCACCAACCCTAGTACCCGTGGAAACAACCCTGTAGTGATTTTGGATATCTTTCACAACACACCTCAACTTACCAAATTCCATTGTTAGATTATTATCAGTGATAGTTGAAACACATATCAAATTCTTTTTAATACCAGGAACATACATCACATTATGAATCTGTCTCAATTGTCCATTAGGTAAGTTCACACTTGTTACTCCATATCCTTGGACTTTATGTGATCTGTTATCTCCTAAGTAAATGTGTGTCCTATCAAGTTTCTCATAATATTCATCATACCATTCTCTATTACAGGTCATATGAGCGGATGCACCATAATCTATTAACCATGCATTCTCATGATTATTTTTAGTAGACAACGCAATTTCATAAATAAACAACTTAAGGTTTTTAAATCCATCATTGACTGAAGTGTCTTTATGCACATAATTTCCATTATGCCTGTTGGCCCTTGACCAAGTTTTGGGAGATCCTTGGTCAAGTTTGACCTATTTTTGGACTTTGACATCCTGTCAAAGGAGGAGAGCAAGACGAAGCAGAGATCAAGGGATCTCGGCCCCTTTTTGGGTCCTTTTTGGGATTTGACATTATGTAATGGGTATGGGATGTCGGCCCATGGGTTTACCCATGTTTAGGCCTATTTTGTAAAGTATAAATAGATGTCTAGGAAATGTAAGGAGGGGCATCCATGTGATGTTAGGCTAATATGATAAGTGCTAGATCTATGTGATTGAAGGATTGTAAGTTCTCTGTGCATATTGTGTGAGACTCGTAGAGCTAAGTGCAAGTCAATGTAAGAGGTTGGTGAAGGTTTTGTTCTTAGATCTACTCGGGGAAGGAGGATCTAGCGATCTGCGCAGATCTCCTGTCCTATGCAGAGTAGGGTTTTGAGGCTCTGTGCATGTAACCTATTGAAGAAGCTAATAAAGAAGAAGAGTTGGTGGACGTAGCCCCAGGGTGGGAGTGAACCACATATATGATGTGTTGCTCTACTTTGTGAAATTTGTTGATGTGTTTATTTCTTTACTTGCTAAGTGCTTTGATATAGATAGATAGATCTCTTTATGCTTTGTGCTAATGATGTATATGGATTCTAGATCTGACCCATGTGAATGTGCTTAGTGCTTGAATCTGCTAGATCTAACCTACTTCTCTATGATAAGTGCTTAGATACATCAGACTTGACTGAATGATGAGATGCTCTGTTTTATCTGCGAAGTGGATAGTGGTTAATTATTGATGAACTGTCAATGCTAAGTGCTATGTTAAGTATTACAATCATAGATCTATGTCCCAGCTAAGGCTGCAGACACATGAGTCATGTAACCACCCCCACCTCTACCTTGAGTGAGACTTCATCTTTTTCGCAGGTGTTGTCGAAAGGGATAGTAGTTAGAGTTTTGTTGGTGCATTGTTGTAGCGTTGAACCCTGGGTCTTCCCCTGTGCCAACAATGCCTTTTATATCTCTAATTTGATTCATAATTTTTTCTTCTATAGAAATCTCTAGCAAGATGTCCAAGTTTTCCACAATATTCACATTCAACATTTCTCTTAACATAAGAATCAGGATGTGTCATACCTTTCTACTTTGATTGAAGCCAGCCTTTGTTCTTGTCCCACGGTTTACCTCAGTACAATATTCTACCTTTTTCAATCAAGGCCAAATCTGAGCCACTTGAGTCCTGATCATAGTTATTCATTCTTTCTTCTTCTTCTTGAAGGAGGATACCAACCAATTCATCAAAGGTAGGGGGCGTTGGTGTAGCTGAGAGTGTTGAAGTAAAGACTTTATAATATTGCATTAAACCCTTCAAAGCAATTGTTACTAAGTCATTACTGGAAACCTTTTCACCAATGTCACCCAGCTTATCACTTAAATCTATAATTCTGGATACAAAATTACTTATGTTTTCATTGGCTTCCATTTTGATAGATAATAGCTTAGTTTTTAAAAATAAGATCTGGTTTGCATTAGAGGTTTCGTACAAATCTTTGAGAACATCCCACGTCTCTTTAGAATTTTTACAGTCCCTTATATGAGGAATGATGTTGTCCTTTACGAACATACGTAGCAGCACTTTCTCTTTCATCTCTCGCCTATCCCAATCTTGAATTGAGGCAACAACAGTGGGTTTGGGCTCATCACCTTTGACAGTCGTCCATAGGCTATATGCCTCGAGAATGGTGGTCAGCTTAAACTTCCAATTTACATAATTCTCGCCATCAAGTTTAGTGGACTCATTTAAATATGAATCAACAAGAGGGTTTGCCATCTTCAAGCTTAACAATTATTACCCAAAATTTTAAAAAAAACTTGTTGTTGGATTTATTTTACCTCCCAGCAAGCTCCTCCTCAACAGTACACAGACAACTTCTCTCACATCTCCACGCAGGAATGATTCTGATGCAAACTAATGACAGTGATACCAGGGATAGCACCACAACGATACCAGTGAATTGCAACACACAACCACCGTTCTGTCTTTATAAATGGTGTGAATGATGATGAGGTTCAACACTCCATGCAGCTCCACTCAAACAAAGCGATACCAAGCAACCAAATAAAAAAACGTAGGAAATACTCAGGCGAAAAATGTGCACTCAGGAGTGATCAACAATTGCACTAGCTCGCAGCTAGAGAGGGCACACAGTAGCTCCAACACACAGGTGTGAATTACAACATGCAACAACAGTTTTCAGTTTTCTTTGCAGCTCCGATGGAAAACTCCACACAATAATAATGATGTTGCAACAATAGTTAAATACTCCATGCAGATTACGCAGACTCACAACTCCACTCACGAATGGATAGAGAGAAGGCAACTCTACGCAGACATGTAGGCAACTCCACCAGCAAACACACTCAGCTCTACGTAGGCACGTAGGCAGCTCCACTACCAAACACACATACAACGCTTTCACAACGCAAATAACAACTACACGGAATATGGAATATGGTTGAGAGCTACACAGAATTCACACAACACACAACTCCATGTATTCACACCAGATAGCAGCCTCAGCACTATCTCCAGCAGCAATACCATCGACAATAGCACTGGCAAACGTCTTCACAAATGATGGCGGGTCAACTCTCTTTACTGAACCGAAAGTGGTGTGGTTCCTTGCACAGTTATCAACCTCAGCTCTGATACTAAATTAACGACATAGACTGAACCACACACAAGTGAGACGATGCTCACGAAGCTTGCATTAAGAAGAGAAATCCATTACATTTATAGTTCAATAATAGATTAGATCCTATCTAAGTAGATCTCAAACCAACTTCAACCCCAATCTGCATACCAATGAAAACAAACTCTAAACAATATTCTATTTTAATAGATTTTATATGTTTTTTCATTATCTAATATATTTATTTAAAACATTATATTAAATATATTTTCTCTTTCCTAATATATAAAATTAACCTTAACCTTATTTTTCAATATAATGAATATACTTATTTCACACTGAGAGAGGTTCCAAGAGAGAGTCGGTCGAAACCCTGGTTTCAGTCCGGCACAAATTGTTGCAAGATAGTTGCAGACCACGGCACAGTGAACCACCAGCGGCGAATGGACGTCAAGTGCCCTTTACTGATACGCCAGAATGGGTACAGAAGAGGGGGGGAAACCCCCCTCGTACAACAACATCACCGCCAATGACCGTTCAGGCACCAGAGAAAAACGCCCCTCGTTCGAGCCACCCTTGCAGCTATGCGACTGGCTTCTGGCCAGAGAACAAGGTCTTAGGAAGGAGATGGAGACGGAAGCTAGCACGTCCCATCCAAAAGCACCTCGAGGGTGGGAGTTGGGCAAATGCATTCCAAAAATGGACAAAACGTCGAGATACCTCATAAGCTCAACAAGAGTAGGGGAACACACCCAATTCATGAGAGAACACGCCCTCATCGGCAAGTTTTTGGACCTGTGTCCATCCGAAAGAGATCGAAACAAATGGATAAAACACTGTTGGAACCCCAAAGGAGACTATGAGGTCCAACTCAGCTCCAAAGGCTTCTTCACAATCATCCTGTACAACCCAGAAGACAGAGACAGGATATTTGAGAACGGACCGTACTTTTATAACTCAGCAGGGTTTTTCTTGCGATTCTGGACTGAAAAATTCATCCCAGACAAGGAGGATTTCACGATGGATCCTATATGGATCCGCCTTTACTCCCTACCACAAGAGTTCTAGCTGGAGGAGATTCTCATGGGCATAGGAAATACAGTGAGTCAATATGTCAAAGCATCAGAAGCCACAAAGCAGAGGAAATACACTTCATATGCTAGGATCTGTGTCTATATGAATATTTCTAAGGCCCTACCAGGAGCTGTAACTCTGGAATACCAAGATGAGGACTGGCAACAAACACTGGACTATGAACACATCCCTTTTCGCTGCAAAATATGTCATGAACATGGTCACCTCTTCAGAGACTGCCCTCTAAATAAACAAGCTACCAAAGCAAATGATACCATACAGAAAGATGGCTTCACCACGGTCACGGCCAAAAAGAAAAACCCTCCAAGGAAGCAGGCCCCAGATCCCAGTCAAAAGATTTTGACCAAAAACTCCTATGAGATTCTGAACCAGCTACCAAAAGATGAGGAAATCCAAGATCCGCACAAGGAATCGCAACAGGCCCAGGGGGAGACCCAAAACCCTCCCCTCCCTCGCCCAAATCGTGAAATCTACACAGAAGAAAGGGGAGACGGGGATAGAGACACCCCAATGCAACTAGACGACAGAGATCTAGCGAGCATAGATCTGGAAAAGCTCGAGGAGGCCCTAAATCAAAAGGATCTGCAAACCCTTCCTGAAGAAAAACTACGCAAGGTACACAATATCTTTCTTAACTCCTCAGCAGGGTCCGCAGCACGCCTGGGTATAGCCACAGACTCAGGTTCAGGCTCGAAAAGAATACTCCATGAGAACAAAAGAAGGGGGTGGAAAACAGCACAACAACTTATCAAGGAGGCAGGCAACCTTATGATAAACTCAGGGCAGATCCATAAGCTCTCGGAGGGATACCTTCACCCAACACCACCCTCATAATGATGAAGATCATTACCTGGAACATTAGAGGAGTCAATGGTCGATCCAAACAAAGGATCCTCCGAGACTGCATCAAAGAAGAAAACCCAGATATCCTAATGTTACAAGAAACCAAATGTGCGAGGGAAGAAGACGAAACCATCTTCCAGTGTATCTGGAGAGGATGTGACTCCATGATAATAGACTCCATAGGAGCCTCAAGGGGTCTGGCTATCCTCTGGAACCCAGGCAACATCACTTTAAGCAAATCCTTCTCAACTATAGGTACAATATCGACCCACTTCGAGGTCAAAGGCTCGAATTAGGAAGGGGCTATCACAAATGTTTACGGCCCCCAAAGCCAACAGGACAAAGCTAAACTCACGGAGCGGCTAGCCCTAATCAAAACTCTGGTGACAACACACAACTATATCTTAGGAGGCGACTTCAACATGATCATGTCACTGGAGGAAAAAACAGGAGGCAGCAAGAGACTCGAGCAAGACAGTGGTAAGTTCAAAACCCTCATTGATCATCTAAAGCTAGTAGACATAGAAAATAGCAATGGCACCTTCACCTGGTCCAATCGTAGATCGGGCAACCAACACATTGCTTGTCATCTGGACCGCTTCCTGGTGGCTGAGGAATTAATGGACGAAGGCCCTTATATGGAAAGTCTTATTCTCCCAAAAGCCGGGTCGGATCACTGGCCCCTTGTCTTTAATCTAGAAACAGGGGCAACACCCAAATACAAACCCTTCCATTTCGAGAAATTCTGGCTCTCACACCCGGATTTCCATCAGCTAGCAAAATCCTAGTGGGCACAGGCAGAAATAGATCATGGCACTAGCATGTATAAATTCCAGCAACGCCTCAAAAACTTCAAGTAGTCGCTGAAACACTGGAACAAGAACACCTTTGGAAGCATACTCCAAAGCATACAGGACATAGAGAATAAACTTCTGGAGATACAAAAAATTTTCATCTCAGGAACCCGGACTACTAAACTAATGAAAGAGGAGGAGGAGCTTCAAGCGCAATTAGAAGAGAGAAGAAGGCAAGAGGAAATCTTGTGGAAACAAAAATCCAGGGTACAATGGCTCAAAGAAGGGGAAAAGAACACAAAATTCTTCCATAGAGCAATGGTGCACCACCGCCACATCAACAGAATAACCCACTTAGAGGATAGCCAGGGCAATCCAATCAGAGTAGATTCTCAGATAGAGGCAGAGCTGACCAACTACTACCGTGACCTTCTAATGGAAACCAGGGAGGACAGAACGACAACCATCCAAAGGGTCACCAGACACATACCCTCTCTAGTAACTCTGGAACAAAACGCAGCCCTAACACGGCCCATCACCCAGGAGGAAGTCGACCAAGCCGTAAAAGTTATGCCCCCAGGAAAAGCCCCAGGCCTAGATAGGTTTACCACTAATTTTTTCCATCACTGCTGGGACCTGGTCATGGAAGAAGTTTGGGAGGTAATAGAGGAATCGAGAGCATTAGGCCAAGTCCTACCGGCTCTCAATGCCACCTTTCTCACCCTCATCCCAAAAGAGGAATGGGTCACAAATCACAAAAAGTTCAAACCCATCGCCCTCTGCAATGTAATTTACAAAATCATAACAAAGGTGGTGGCCAATCGACTCAAACCCATACTGACCCATGTCATCTCCAAGGAACAGGCAGGGTATGTAGAAGGAAGACAAATCATGGACAGCGTCATTCTGGCTCACAAGGTCATCCACTCCCTCAATTAATCAAGAACTCCAAGTATGTTAATCAAACTTGACCTTTCAAAAGCTTTTGACAAAGCCAGCTGGCAGTACCTTCAAGCTGTCCTAGAGTCTTTTGGATTTGATCAGCATTGGGTGGACTGGATCTTAAATCTCACCTCCTCAGCCTTCTTCTCCATTCTAGTTAATGGGGTCCCATCCCGGCCTTTTTCACCATCCAGAGGTATCAAACAAGGGGACCCCATTTCTCCCTTCTTGTTCATACTTATGGCGGAAGGCCTGGGACGATACATCAAATTGGCAGTCATAGAAGGCTCTCTCAAAGCCCTGCCTCTGCACAATATCCAGCCAACGCCCTCTCACAGTCAATTTGTCAATGACACCCTACTACTGAACTCCCTAACGTCCCGAGAGGCCAACAAGCTCAACTATATCCTCTCAGACTTCACAGAAGCTTCAGGCATGTATCTTAACCTAGACAAGTCAAAACTCTACTTTTTCAACACCCCGACATCTGTCCAGCTCCACATTTCCAGACTCCTAGGAATACCCAAGAGCTCCCTTTCGTCCAACTATTTAGGCATTCCTCTCATGGACGTTGCAGCAAGATCCATCTCCTCGGATAGCCTTCTTCTCTCCATCTCCAACAGACTGAGCAACTGGACTTTCAGACCGCTCAACATCGCTTCTAGGTTGATCCTCCTCAAATCTGTCTTACAAGCCCTACCTACTTACCTCTTCACCGCTCTAGCAGCTCCTAAACAGGTCATTAAAGCCATAAGGAACCTCCAGCGAAACTTCCTCTGGCATGGACATCAACCTAACAATAAATGGGCGCTAGTAAGCTAAGACAAAATTTGCACACCAAAAAGCCTAGGAGGATTGGGACTTTGCGATCCAGGGAAATTCAATCAAGTAATGGGAGCCAAAATCTGGTGGAGATGGTTAAAAACTCCAACAGCCGTCTGGGCGCAAATATGGAAGCAAAAGTACGCCCCCCTCACACCAGATAATCAACTTATTAGACACAATGACCGACTACAAGGCTCCAACATTTGGAACACAGCTTGGCAAAACCGTGCTCTGGTTCAAAATCACGCATTCTGGGAGGTCCAAAATGGAGAAAGCATTATGTTCTGGCAAGACTTGTGGCAGCAATTCAAACCCCTAAGTGAACTGGAGGACCTAAACACACTCAAATGAGCTCTCAACCAGGACACATCTTTAAGGGTGAAAGACCTCTGGAAACCCAAGGAACAAAGACAACAATGGTGTCGTTGGAAAACCTCTAGTCGGGACCTAGGGGTCCCAGAGAATCTCAATCTGCAGAACTGACAATTCTATGCCAGCCACCAGAAAATACCCAATAGAGAAGGTCCGGACATCCTCGGATGGGGGTACTCCACAGCTGGCACTTTCTCAATCAAGGAAGCTTACTTTCTACAGGGTAATCACCAGAATCAAAACAAGGAAAACATATGGAACAAAGTCTGGAACCCTGTTTTATGGCCTAAGGTTTCCAGCTTCCTATGGTTTGTGGCACATAACCGAGTCCTAACCTGGGACAACCTCAGAAAAAGAGGCTTTATTGGGCCCTATTTCTGTGTCCTATGCTGCTAGCAAAAGGAAACCAAAGAACATCTTTTCAATGGATGTCACTTCAGCCAGCAGATTTGGGACCAAGGAGCGCAAATAATGCGTTGATCCAATCAACACCAGAACAACATCAATGACACAATTGAGAATTGGGACTCTATCACCTACAACAACCCCCTACTGAACCACATCTGGAAACTTCTACCAGGATTCATTCTCTGGAAAATCTGGAAAGAACGAAACAAACCAATCTTTCACTCCAAAGCTTCCATGCCAGACACAACTTGGGAAAAAATAGTTTCACTAATCAAGGAAACTATCAGAAGCAAATCCTGGAAAACAGAGGACCTAAACTGCAACCCAGAGGAACATTGCATTCTCCAAAGCTGGCAGCCCAATCTAATCAATCGAATAATAACAGAGAAGCCCAAGAACCAACATAGAAGTCCAACCATCTGGACCCCCTCTCCAGCAAATTTCATAAAGATAAACTTCGATGGGGCTTCCAAAGGCAATCCGGGACCAGCGGGCTATGGAGCAGCACTCAGAAACTCTAATGGAGAGATCCTATGTCTCGTTGTAGGATTCCTAGGGGAAACAACAAATAATGTGGCAGAGCTAACAGGCTTATTGTGGGGTCTCCAGACAGCTACTGACAGATACCATCACAAGATTATCTTGGAGGGGGACTCACAAATTGTTATTCAGTTAATCACCAAGATTCTCCATGGGGGTAATCCACTGAAAATATCACCCAATTGGCGACTCTCTGGGCTGCTAGAGGATTTTGGCAGCCTCCTCAGAACCAATCTCAACATCACACCCTCCCATGTGAAAAGAGAAGCAAACAGGATAGCAGATTGCCTGGCAAATGAAGGAGTAGAAATGGGGACCGAACATTTCTGTTGGGAGGCCCACACCTCGGAAGACTCAGACATCTCAGATCACTGCCAAACCTTAGCCACCAACGATCTACAACCCCTAGATGGGGTTCCAAGTCGCAAAGTCGAGACACGCGGGCAAATGTCGGGTTGCGCCATTAATATAACCCACCGGCGATCATCCCTTCAGCATTAAAATGGGAACGAGCCCATGCAATTTAACCAGGGGATGAGGCCCTTCACGCAAGTGAACAGGACGGTGCACCAACACACTAGGAGTCCAGCCTTAATGGCCAAGGCAGTCACCGTCATTCTCATCCTTATCAACCGCCTCGACAGCAATGAGAGGTATTCGAATTTCACAGAGCTGAATGCAAAGCCACCAGAGTTTTGGAGCAGGGTTATCCATCCGCTGGGAACTTTGGACATCTCCAGGTTCCTCAACATGCCCAGGGCACGAGGAAAGCCTCGCAGGGGCGCAGCTTGGTACTCATTTGAATCACGCAGGCAAAGGCAGAAGAAGTTTGAGAAGGCGTTGGCCTTGGCATCCTCGCAGAGAAACAGGAAGCCCGGGAGACCTCGAACGCCTCCCATGGCATACGTGGAAGAGATTACCTTAGACAAGGCCATGCAAAGTTATCCTGAGCACCCTCTTTTCACAGTCCCGGACAATTGGAATCCTCACACCGATTTTGGCAATGAAGACAAGATTTCGGCTCCAGGAATACCGCGTGGTCACAGAGCAACTCACCCGGCAGAGGAATTCACCACCTGCTATGTTGAGGAAGAGGTATGGTGCTGTGCAAATGCAAAGACTGACCCACCCAGTGGTGCACCTTCGGAGGAAGCGACTCAGCCGAACAAGCGGCGGGCACATCAAGTCAGTGAAGCACATGAAGACGAAGGAGCAAACCATGCACAGGGGACATTTCCCTTGGCCTCTGTTGAAGGAAATTGGAAGGACTAGCCTCCTTTCACCAACCCGGGGTACCTAGCACTAATCTTTGAAATGCGGAGCATGCTAGATGATCAGATCTTTCAAACCATTCAAATCAACCAACGACTCGATATGTTGTACGCTGCACACTCTAGGACTCTCCCGAGAAGGCAGTGCCCTACGTGTGCAAAAGCTTATGCAATTCTTGCAGGATGGCAAAAGCACGGGGAAGAGGACGAGTCGACTGGTTAAAAGGTCTTGTGATGTCCATAGTTAGCAATCTCTTTTTGTTTCAGAACAAGGCTTTAGCCCAGTTAGATCATAGTAATGTTGTAAGTAGGTTGTTAGAATATAGACTGAACCTAATGGTCATGCGTCCTGGTTTCCTTCGGGCAGGACAACACTCTGATAATTTTGTTTGTTTAAACACAAGTGGTATAGAATGTCCAGCTGTCTCGGTTTCCTGTTCAAACGGAACAATTGACATTACAACTAGACTCTGTAACTCTGCAACTCTAATATAAACAGGATCCTCCCCTTTTTTACTTAATATATATATATATATATATATATATATATATATATATAATGAATATACTTATATAATGAAAATAACTTAAATACAGATATTACAAACATTTTGGAGTTTTTCAATATGGGACAACATTATATAGACATTCCAATCACATTGAAGGCATGTTTAATATGGGAGACGATTATATAAAGTTGAATAGGGAATATTGTATCTATTATTTTTCTATAATAAATTATTGAATCCAACCACTTTATATTTTAATTTTTATATTAATATAAATAAATCGGCATGATTAAGTTTTACTTATAGAATTCTTTAACGAAATTTATCGTTTATTTTCAAATAAAAGTTTAAGCGATAAGGCTAAAGAAATATTATATTTGACATGACAAATCCGAATAGAAACATGATATCAATTTTTTATCGATTGTCATGAAGCTCTGTATCTTCGGTTCCAGCCTTATTCTTTAATCGTCACTTTATTTGAAATCAAACACAATATATTTTCGGTTTAAAGTGGGATTTTGCTTCTTTTAGTGTCGTAAAATAAGATTAAAAATTTAATTGGCCGTTTTAAAAATAATTCCTTTTCATCCTTCCCCACCTTTACCTGCAACGGGGCCTTTGATACGATATATGCAAATGGAGGGAAGTTTCCGCGATGCTGCAATCCATTGACATTGATTTCACACCGACCTTCGTCTAATCTTATCTTTTGATATTATTGTTTTTTCCACTTCTCACGCAAAGAGAATCTCAGAGAATCTTGAAATTAATACGGAGGGAATTTGTCAGACGAATTGTTCGTCATGAAGTAATTTACCTGTCAAATACGTCGGCAGAGTTGTCATCAAATACGTCCAAAGCACAGGCAGACCTGTCATCAAAATCCTTGATACGTTTCATAAATTTGGCGTAGCCTTCAAATGTGACGGTAGAATCAATTTCAAATTCCTGCCGTGCTTGGAAGTGCTATATATTCATTAGACTCTTTAAACCATCATAACAACTACCAAACATAAAGCTGAAGCCCATCATAACATTCACATGGGCATCACCAGATTCCTGTGACATGGTTGGCTCGGTGGACAGCGGATCGAACTTTTCCAACGTTCTTTGCTTAACGTGAAAGCCTGCGTGGCTCCTTCCATCAAGGAAAAGCGACACGATGACATGACAATATTACGACCCGTTATTATACTTGCATTCCGGGTGGGGCAAAGTCTAAAATCGTCAGCTGTCGTATAAAGAATTTTATGTTCACTTAGCGGGAGAAACTCAGCTGTCTTCATTTGTCGGATTCCGATGTGGACAGGGACGACTAAGCAAACTAAGAATAATCTAGCCGACAACTCTTTTCACAATTCCCAGGATTTGAGTAGAGATATCTCACTCAGTAAAAATAATTGAAGTTGGAATCGCATGTTTTGGCGGGTTTTACGTTATTTGAAGTTTCTATATAACTCCAACCGACATCAACGCCGCGACAGTAGCTCTTGAAAGATTAGGATCCATTCCTGAAACAATAACATAAAAATGAAAGATAATGCCTCGGAACTCATGTCGGTTTCTGCTTACCTGAAACGTCCGTTCAAGCCGGTGGAAGAGGATGTGTGCCACTCACTGACCTTTATCAACTCGCGACGCCTTAAACTCGCCGTTATAAAAACTACAAAAGTAAATAAGTAAATGTTAAAATTTAAGTAATCTTGCTTGCATTTGCAAAAGTATGCTCCCATAGCAATTCATAAGCCACTAGAGTAATTTCTTAATCCTATTAAGAAATAATGAAATAGTAAACAAGTTACTTAATTATTAATTTAAGTATTCAAGTTAATATTAACAATTTCATCTATTAATTGATTTAAATGATTAACTTAAACATTCATAAATACAAAAAATTAATATTAACAAATTCATCTGATTACTATGAAAATATATCATCATCTTTAATTCCTAACTTTAAAATTAAAGTTTATAATCCATATTTCCACCTATGGAGAAAACCCTATCGACCTAATTAGTCGCGTTGTGCATAACCTTGAAGAGGGAACGTTAAGTTAACGTTTAAGTAAATTATATAGTTGAATTGAGTTATTTCCGAAGGATGGTGCCCAACGTGTGACGAACGAGCAAGCATATGCAATGCGTTGACATGATTGAACCAGTGAAATTATGAAGTTGCGTTTTCAACCCTCGCGCTCACTACTTCAAAATCAACCTTTTTTACTACAAATTACAAATTCATTACATAGTGTGTAAATTAAAAGCATACTCTATGTATTACAGGTTCATTACATAGTGTGTAAATTAAAATTAAAAGCATACTCTATGTATGTCCATCTTTCTCTCACAAACAAGTTTGACTATCAATTTGTCGTTACATCTCATTGACTATTTACATCTACCAAAAAAACTCATAATCACCATCCAAATAGATCGAAAGTTGTTCACCATCCCTTATATAAAAAAGTACATCAGAGTATATTTGATTCAAAATAGAACATGGGGATGACATCAAAGAATAGGTGATTTAGGGACTGGTTCAAAATATTCCAAGTTTACCCTGGAAACCCTATTCAAGTAGTAGAAGTTTTCATTGTGATAAGAAATTTGTATTTAAAATAGAACATGAGATAACATTAAATAATAGGTAATTTAGGGATTGGTTCAAAATATTCCAAGTTTACCATGAAAGTTTTCATTGTGATAAGAAATTTGTATCCATTCAAAGAAACCATTTTGAAATGGAAGGAACTCATCTTAACTTTGTCTACACAACCATTTTTTTTAACACAAACCATTTATAATACATACACATAAGAGATTAGATGGTGTTGATGCTTCAATAGTCCCCCAAGTTGATCCATTTGGAATTTAGGTTAGATCAAGGCTTGTTAAGTGAACTTCACTCCCCCTTAGCCTTGGTCTTTTAATTTAACTTGACAATGTTATGTTGTTGAATGGGATTGCCTCCAACAATTTTATAACTTCAATTTAAATAATACAATTACATATAAACCCTAACAATAAATTTACAAAAATTTATAGAATAATAAATAACAATAAGTTCGATAAAATATTAAAATAAAGATACAACTCCTATATTAATTTAATGAAAAAAGTTACGTTGCACGAGTTTCTTAATCTGGGAACATTGGAAAAGTGGATATGAGTGTCCGAAAGTTTTCCTCAAATTTACAGGAAACTTGAATTTGAGAGTTGCAATAATATATATTAAAAAAATATTTTAAATTACAATGTATAGAGATTAAAATTACTAATTTAATTTGCTAATAATTATATGAATATATTTACCACAATAATGAAACTTTAATATTCATAAATATTCTATTAGAAAATGAGAAACAAAATTGAAAATACATATATACAATTTTAACATCTTTTTAAAGTTAAACTTTACATATATAAACTTTAAACATCTTTGTAAATTTGAAGCATTATTTATTTTTATTGAAAAAAACAAAATAGTACTACCCTTTTAATATGAAAATACAATAAAAATCAATGATATGGTTGGTTGATATCAACTACAAAGTGGAGCAAATGCTTGTGGTGGATAGGGTATTGATTTATTCGACTTTCATGTTTAGTTTGGGCTTGAAAGAAAACATAAATGCATTAAAAGTTTTTCATATCCACAACTATAAAGTGAGTATTATTGGGCTTGAAAGAAAACATAAATTCATTAAAAAAAAATTATATCCACAACTATAAAGTGAGTATTATTAAGTTTTTTTACTTTACTAATTTTTGAAATAATATTTATCTGTATTTTGGTCTTAGTATTATAGTTATATTTTGAATAAATATAATGAAGATATTTGTAAGAAATTATGTATGTGTAATAAAAGAATAAATATATTTACATTTTAATTTAATATAATTCTAATTTAAAGCTCTTCTTTTAGGACATTGGTTCCCAAGCTTCCATTGTTAGAATTAATGATTAATTTGGAGTTGGTTTTGGTTTGCTGGAGTTGTTGAGATATTCTCTCAACCACTCCCTCCAAGTATGGAATCGGTTGGATCTGAATCCAGCTATATATGTAGCTATGTATGTGTGTAACAA
>JASDQU010681173.1:27502-37678 GCA_032191745.1 Picea mariana
AATTAGTCTATGTATTGCTGAATTCAAAGTTGTAGTACTGATCAATTACTCTTTGTATTGCTGAATTCAAAGTTACAGTACTGATCAACTACTCTTTAATAAATCCATCAAACCTGTCATCTCATCCCATCATCTTCCTATTGTATATTTGACAGTACATCCACAAGAAAAAAAAGATGCAGCACACCCACTCACTTAACAGGGTAGCTATGCCATCCTCCTCAGTAATGTATCTTCATCCACTGTTGAAACGCCACTGCTAAAACACCACCCTGTCATTTGTAACAAATCAAATCAAAACATTTAATAAAAAATCTCACCCCCTCTTCCTCTGTTAAGTTGGAAGAATTAGTGGTGTGGCATGGAATAGCAGGTAGATTTGATTTGAGGTTGAGGCTGCTCATCTCTCTGAAAAGGATACAACTTTGTGTATTTCTGGTTCTGTCTGGACAGATTTATACAGCATTATTTGATATTGGTGCACATGGTTATTACGCGTAAACTCTTACGGCACATATAACGTGCATTATTGCACCAGATTTGGCCGATGGTTGACCAAACATGTGCATTTTGCCAAGAGAACGCCGCTAAATTTACTTACGTGGGCTGCAATCAATCACGTTCCACTGGATCGATTGGTACAGTAGAACGTTGAATATATTCCTTCTATCTGTCATGACCAACAAAGTATATATAAATAAACTCCCTCTTCAAGTTAGTGGTAAAGAGATGTTATAAATATATATAAAAACTCAGGTTAGTGGTGACGAGATGGCATCACAAAAGATTAAAAAGTAGTCGTCTATCATAATGTACTTAAAAAGATGGTTGTCAATTGCTTTAGCTTTACGTTGATGTTGATGGATATCGTTGCTCATTTTAGAAAGTAGTTTCATTATTCTTGTTGTAGTTTAAACGTTTTATGAAATGATTTTTATTTTTATTTTTGTTGTAATTTAAACATTTTATGAAATGAATTTTTTTAAGGTTATATTTTTAGGGAATATTTGTCTGAAATTCAGCAAGAAATTATTAGATCTTTAGATTTAAATGATTATATTTGTATAATCAGAGTGCTCCAAGCTTTTTTCAGCATGCTGAATCCATTTCTGCATGGATTTTAAACAACAAAAAATAATCATCAATTCTTTCATTTTTCCTCTCTTTTTTTTTACCTCTTGTCACTCCAATGAACAAGGATCCATAGAAATTAACTATAACTTAGGAGGCCATATATCAAGATTCATAAAGAGAACTAATTATTTATCTAAATTAGATGAATCAATGCCTTGAAGTGTCTTTGTTCCATCTAAAGAGGCTTCAAGAACAATTAATTCCTTCCAAGAGGAAATTTTGGTATCCATATCCATACCTTCAAGGTTATCCCCCAGAGGAGGAATGGATCACCCTATCAACACTTGCAAGTATTGATCTTCATTCCGATCTTCTTCATTTTCTGGAAATTTGATTTTATTTTTGTCCTTTTTTTCCTAAAAGGATGAGTGTTGGCACTTGACCAAGTTTTGAGGATCCTTGGTCATGGTTGACCTACTTTTGGGACTTCGACAGGTTGTCGAAGACGGAGTGCAAGTCGAAGCAGAGATTGCGGGATCTCAACCCCTTTTTAGGGATTTTTGGGTTTTGGGCTTATGTAACGGGAATGGAGATGTCGTCCCATGGGTTTACCCATGTTTAGGCCCATTTTGTAATGTAATGTATAAATAGAAAGCTAGGTGATGTAGGAAGTAGTTTGATCTATGTGATCGAAAGAGGGACAAGTATGTGATGCTAAGTGCTAAGTGCAAGTGGTAATTGTAATTGTTTTGTGCATACTATGTGGGACTTGCAAAGCTAAGTGCAAGTGATTGTAAGAGACTGTGGAAGGATTTGTGTTGTGCTTCAGGGAAGGAGGATCTAGAGAGGTGCACAGATCTCCTGTCCTCTGTGGAGTAAGATAGCATGGCTCTATGCATGTAGAAGATTGACAGAAAGAAATAAAGAAGAAGAGTTCGTGGACGTAGCCCCAGGGTGGGGGTGAACCATGTATATCCTACGTTGTGGTTGCTATGTGATTTATGGTTGTTCTCTTTTCTATGTGATTGAATGCTTAGTTCTCTAATGTATGCTTAGGAGGATCTAATATGGTAGCTTAGTGCTAAATAATGTGAATAAATGCTAGATCCGATCCGTGTTGGTATGCTTAGTACTTGAATCTATTGGATCTGTATAAATATTGCGTTGATCTGTTTTTAGGGTTTAGTTGCGCTGTAAACTAAGGTTGAATATTAACGAACTGTAACTGCTAAGTGCTTTGTTAAGGTGTTGTAATCACATATCTCTGTCCCAACTACAGTTGCAAACACTGGAGTCCTGCAACCACCCCTGCCTCTAGCTCGGGTGAGACTTCATCTGCTTCGCAGGTGTTGTCGAAAGGGTCGGTAGTTAGGGTTTTGTTGGTGCGTTGTAGTAGCGTTGAACCCTAGGTCTGCCCCTGTGCCAACAATGAACACGAACTTGGGGGCATGCACCTTATAGACGACCTAGGAGATGACATATAATGTTTTCATTTAACAACATGAGATAATGGTTGTGAAAATTCAATTAGAACACCCATGGAACTGTTAACAACATCAAACAATAACACACAAGATTTACTCGAGTGGAAAAAACACAATGCAAAGAGGACTCCCATTCGCTCCAAATTTCTCAATCTATAGCAAGATACTTGCAACTTTTCATAATGCTTTCGAAAATAGTTACATACTTGGAAAAACCTCTATAAAATATCCATAGTGGAATTACCATTTGGGGTATGCCTCTCTTCCTATAATCAACAGTTGGTTTCATAAACCAACATATAAAGAACCTATCCTCTTTCATTCGCAAACTTCTCACATCTCATGAATCTATATTGAGCATACCCTATCCTTGTGTTCTTTATCCTCATGTTGACCTCTAAGCCTCCCATACTTACATTGTAGTGGAACTCCATCGACCTTATCACTTAACCTTTATCATCCTTGGTTCAATATACTAGTCATCACATACTTTATCTTTATTTTCTCCATCAACCTCTAATCTAAACTTCATCATCCTTTACCATACAATCTCAAAGATCTAATACCTCTCACTTATGTGCAACAATTCTTCACTTGGTACTTAAACTCTTAGTTGTCTTTGTGTTCTCCCAATTGTTTATTTTAAGAGTGCTCGTGATGCTCCTACATGAGAGTTCCTAGGATAGAAGCACAACCTTGAGTTATTGTTGTATCCTCAATTGCTTCTTGTGGTAGTTCTATCTCAACATGTTATATTCTAGTTCTCCCTACAATTTTCCTTTCTATACATTGTCCCTCACCTCCTCGACTACTTCTACAATCTCTCCTCTACTACTATTTCATTCTCTATCTTCTTTGATGGTTTTTCTTCAACAACCTCTCTAAAATTGTTGCACCTCTACTATTTCTCCAAGTCTCTCCTTCTCTACATATTTTTGCACCTCTAAGCTAACTTCTCCTTCAAAGACACACTTCACCTAACCCTTTCTACATGACAAGCATTATGCCATATATGCAAGTCACGTCTCACACACATGACCATTTTACTATCCATTTGCAATGTTCACTCTCTCTTGTAGTATTCATCTCAGTCATCACATCTTTCCATCATTTACTCTCTATTGTCGCTTTCTCTATGACATCTATCTAGCATCTCTTTATTATGGTGTAGTCACCCTTCACAAAACTCTCTTACTATAGTTATCTCTTTCCACAACTCTAGCCAACAATCCTCATCATTTCTCTCTTGGCTCAAGTGGTTGATCTTCCACACAACAATACTCTTGTTGCAATACTCTTGTTGTCTCTTCTCTCTCTACAAACTTCTTTTGCAAACTCTTCTCATAGTTCTACCCAACATCTCTTCTCGCTAGAGTTAACTTCACACGCACATATTTCTTCCTTTATTTCTTTCGGCAACATCCATTTTCTCTCAATGTGCTCACTTTCCCTTCCACTTCCCTTCATCTCCCTTGGCAGAGTTAATCTACTCTTCTTTATCTTTCAAGGTTCTTCAACAACATCGTTTCTCTAATATTCTTTAGCATTCTTATCTTCTTCATCTTCTCCATGGGTTCTATCAATGATGATACCCATTGATGTATATGGGATTCCCATACACTCTAGATATCTCAATCTCTAGCAAGATACTTGCAACTTTGCACAGAGTTTTCCAAAACAATTACATACATTAAATGAAATATGATTTTAAAACTTAACCTCAAATCCTAAAACCAATTTCCATGTCATACTCTCTTAGCCAATCAAAATCCTTTAAAATTCAAAAGAGGTGCATGTCTTATAAGACAAGGCATTCATAGGTGGCAATTTTTTATTACATAATTTGGAGACATGTGGACTCTTTTAATAATATAATTTATCTACCCTAAGGATGTTTCCCAAACTACCCAAAATTGTCTTGAATATTGAGAGTGGAATTAATATGATAGCATGTTTTTCAATAGTTGTAATAAACAATATTGTGTATTGAAAGTGATAATAATATATTAGCACACTTTTTTATTAATAATATGAGTTAAATGATGTGTTCTTTTAAATTATGGGTTTATCACTGTTACCATAATGTCCACATGCTCTTACACTACTATGATATATAGGGACTATTTTGTTTTTGGAATTTTTTCATTTATTTCATTAATAGATCGCTCTACACATATTGAATTTTTGGTGTCGGGTTCATTGTTGTAAATCAACTTGAATAGAACTTGAATGAATCTTGATGAAGCTAGTTGGAAGAAACAAAACAGAAATATATTTAGAACGTTTTCACCTTAGAGGAGGTCAGATGGAAGGGAGGTAAAGTCTCTATCTTCTCTTGCTCAAAGTTGAAGTTTTCATAAAACCAACAACTGGGTGTTCCTTCCAATCCAAGGGAAAGGGGAAATGTACTCTCTTCTATATTTTGGCATGCTTTATTTCTCCCACTTCCCACCATCAAAGACATATACCTTCCATTTTAGTTATGCGGACATGATAATGGTTTCAACATAGTTATAATCAAAAAGAGGTGATATATTTTTTTTATTCCACATGCCCTAGTTGATTTTAAACTACCGATCTTCTTTCCTTCATATTCAAGGTGATTTATTGTGTGGAATAAAATTGTATTCGTCCTTTAATCTTGGCACTATAGATCCTGGGAGAGTAAGTGTTTACCCAACCATCCCCAACCTCCAACAACATGATTTCTCTATATTTTAATGAACTTTCCATGCATGATGATGAAAAAACAATTTCAACCACACAATCATCCATCAACCACATAGTGGTCCATTAATTAGTCTTTCCCTCAGTCCTTGAAGAAAACGAATTCCCATAAATCGATCCTCATTAGTAAAAGGTGATTTCCCCTTTCTAAGTAACTGAAATTGTGAAATTGGTGGCCACTTTTGTTTTATTTTGTTCCCTAGCAACATATCAATAGTTGTAGATCCATGTTTTCTTAAAAAGTTGGGTTCTTCTTATTACATGTAGAAAATAAACAAAATGTGTTTTTCCTAGAGATTGTTCCTAGGGTAGCAAGCAAACAAACAAAATGTGATTTGTTTGGAGATTGTTTCTAAGATAAGTATTTCTAAGATAAGTACATGGTCATTAAACCACTATTAAATTGGTCTTGGTTCTCATTCAATTTTGAGATATTAAAGGGGTAATGTTGTTATAGAATATCAAGATTAAATGGTTTGCAATGTTGTCAAATTGAAATTTGTGTTAAATTTTTTCTATGGATCCTTTATATCTTTATTATAGCGAAATGGACACTCATATATCTTAAGGAAAGTTGGAAACTATTAGAGTTGAGAATGCAAAGGATGAAATGGGTAACATGATCACGTTACAGGTGTCCATTTGATCTTGGGTTACTTTTCATCCATCAAGGAATCAAATTTGGGACAAAAAATGAAGACTAGATGATTTAAAATCCCATTGGAAAGGTGTAGTAAGGGAAATTAAGAGGAGCCAATGAGGTGAAAAAGCGGAGAAGGTACCCATATCTCATGTTCATGAGAACAAGGGCATCCTCAAAGAGTCTATTTTCAAACAAGAAAGTTTTACTCGAGTCGAACTAAATTGTAAGGGGTCTCCTTTAATAATCATTGAATTTTTTTCTAATTTTGCATTCGAGTATTAAAATATGAATGCTCTAGCTTAAGTGGATGCTTAATGTGTGGTTTATATGCTTTATGTGTAGGTTTGTGCATTTTTTATTTTGAAGAATGGAAATCTGTGGAGAGTATTGCCAATATTTTATGTGTTTTCCGTTTGCAAATAAGAGAGATTCTCTGTGAGGGAAAAAATTTTACATCATTGAGAAAAGAAGACGTCTGGATTTATAAGCATGATTACTTTATTCCAAGAAGCAAAAGGGTTGGATAGATTGAAGAAGCCAAGTTACCCACACTTTGTGAAATTGAGTTACCAAATTGTAATCCAAATTAATTGGTTGCATACTTTCAAAACTAGTTCTTGAAATTCAATCTGGCACTGGGAGAAGGGTTTGCATGTGATCATTTTGGTAAGCACTTTCCATTTTTGGTTTTTTCTAAAGTGTTCAAGAAAGAGGACTTTATTCGAATGAATAAGGAGACATATTTGTACACATACCCCTTTGACATGTTATTATGTAATTTAATTTACTTTTGATGGAACAAACAGATTGCATCTTGTGAATGGAGAGCAATTAAAATGTGTGACATCACTTTCTAACTATTTTTTGAACCCCATTAGCTTAAAGATATTCAATAACGAGAAAAACTCTCTATATTTCTTTTAAGTTTTGATAATTTAGGCAAATAAGGGATAACATGAATTGGTTTTGGATGCCAATAGAGAAACACAACAACAATGGCACTCATGGCACCCATTCTATTGGAATGTGTTACTTTGGAAGATAATAATGTCTAGTAAGTTGTAAACATATGTAAAAGAGATTTATCCCACATTCATCATGGAGTAAAACACTCTTGTTATCCTTCATTATAAAAAGAGTTGCAATTACATTTATCCCACATGTATTGTTGGGATGTAATTCCTCCATATCTCTTTGTATATAATAGAGGTAAAAGACACCCATGAGACGTAATGAAAAGTGTTATGTTTGTAAAGGGTAAAGCATTTGTGGAGGTGCTCTCAAGTGTAAGATTGGATATTTYTKAAGAATAAAGAAGATTCTTATTCTTATTATTTGTTGTTGTTATATGGATATGAGGTTAGATTAGTAAATTTATTTTGTTTAATATTGTTGCATGTTTATTCATATGTTTCAATATTTCAACATGGTATTAGAGAGGGGTACTATACTCTACCTCCTTTAGTAATCAAAATTCAAAAATGGCTACCGTTTTCCCACCTTTTAATTAATTTTCCTAGCCTAGCCTAAGTATTTTTAATTTTTTGACAAACCTAAAGATTTTTTGGCAAACCTAAAGTTTTTTTGGTTTGGTATTTTACCAAACCTATTTTTTTTACCCTGCCAGTTTTTTTTACCAAACCTAGACAATTCTTCCAGAGCTCACAACTTTTGATCCAAGAGGCTATTTTGGGTGATTTTTTTCCTTATGTTCGATTTTTCGTGATCTATCCAACTGTGCCAATATCCCTCCTCCCTACTGCTTGTACAGGTTATATGGCTTCTATTTTCCATACAGATTTCATTTTTCTTACTGCATGTCACAATTTTTTCCATTTTGTAGGAAAAAGAGGGCGTTTTTCATTCTTCAGAGGTCAATCTGCTAAAGGGGGGTGAATTTCTCAGTTGTACGGTCAATTTTTGTAGAGAAAAGAGGTTGAATTTTCCATATTTGCAGAAAATAAAGCGTATTTGCAACAAAGAGTGGTCACTTTTCTAAGAAAGGGGGTGATTTGTTGTCCAAGGGGTTGTTTTGCAGTCTAAGGGGGTGAATCTTCCTTGTGGGAGGACGATTTGCTTATTGGGAATATTTTTCTAAACTGTTGGGCATTATTTTCCCTCCATGCAGGCTATACGGCCATGTTCTTGCTCAGAGTAGAGTGATTTACCTGTTTGGAGACCAATCTGACTGTGTAAGGGTCTGATATGCTTGTTTGGAGGCCGATCATATTGTGTAAGGGTATGATCTTCTCATTTGGAGGTCGATCTGATTGTGCAAGGGTCTGATATGCACCTTGGAGGTCTTTTTTGCTCATATCTTAGGGTTTCTGGGTGTTTTCCTCTGCCTATGCATACGAACAAGTCTATATAGTCACGACTTGCCGTCCTTATGCACTGTACAACTTAGATTTCACCTGGGTTTTCTCTCTTTGATCAGATCTACAACTATTTATTTCTCTCAACGGAGGCAACCATGGTATTTGGCAGTCGATTGCTGAGATCATCAAGAGGCATTGATTCTTCATAGTTGTAAGTTTCTTCTTCTTGCACTTTATTAAGGATATGTTTGCAATTGTAATGTTTTCATACAGTGTTCCTCTCTTGAACTTATAGTTGAAATCTGGGATGTTTGAAGTTGTAATCAAGGGGAATGTAATACAACGTAATGAAATTCCATTTCATATCACCATATTCCAGTAATAATGTAACGAAGTTCCATCCTCTACTGTAAAGTGATGATGATTATCTGTGGGGATCATTTTTCAATGGATAGACCATTGGGGTCTTGTATTCGCAATGTAATCATCTATAGAGTTATTTGGTTGTGAAGACTCTCTGCTGGAAAAATTTTGATGTATAGATATGGGGTTCTTGTATTCATAATGCATCTATTGCAGTATTGTTGAACCTATTATCTTAGTTAGGACAATTTTATTCTTGCCACATGTTAGGTTTTTATTGGACATCTAAGGTTTTTGTACACTATTGTGGTGTTTTTCAATAGTTCTTTTAGTTATCGGTTGAGTTATGGTTGTGATGAATGTATGTTAGCCACATGTTCTGTTGTATTGGCCATTTGAGGTTTTCGTACACTATTGTAGTGTTCTGAAAGAGTTCATCATACAACTTGGTTTGAGCGCAATTTCATGATTCAGTTAGAAGCAAATATCTTCACCAAATCCATGACAGAGGTGAAGTTTGTGCGAATTCGAAATTTTTTAGGAATGCGGGAAGTTGTCATCAAGGGGGAGTGTTGATGTAATGACATCTTCCTCCATAAGTGTTAGTGTCAGTTTGGAAGGTATTGTCTATCTTTATTCTTGCAGAAAGTGTTGGAAGTTATTGTAATGCCTCCACAAGTGTTCCTTCTCCCTAGTCATCATTAAGGGGGAGTGTTGGAATGTGTTACTTTGGAAGGTAATAATGTCTAGTAATTTGTAAACTTATGTAAAAGAGAGTTATCTTGCATTCCTCATGGAGTAAAACATTCTTGTTATCTTTCATTATAAAAATAGGTGAAATTACAGTCATCCCACATCTATTACTGGGATGTAATTCCTCCATATCTCTTTGTATATAATAGAGGTAAGAGAGACCCATGAGACACAATGAAAAGTGTTCTCTTTGTAAAGGGTAAAGCATTTGTGGAGGTGCTCTCAAGTGTAATATTGGAGATTTCTGAATATTAAAGAAGATAATACCTTCCCGTGGATGTTCCCCAATTTGAGGTTTTACCATGTATATTTGGTGTATTCTCTCATTTTTCTCTTGTATCTTACTTATTATGATTATTTTTTATTATTATATGGATGGGAGGGTAGATTAATAAAGTTCTTTTGTGTAATATTGTTGCATGTTTATTCATATTTTTCAATATTTCAACACATTCTCCTATAATATCCATTGATTTCTTTAAGGAATGTGCATAGTTTAAAAAGATTGTCCATGGAAGAAAACTGGATTTTGTTTGAAGTTAGAAGACACCTTGAATTCTAAACCTGAATCAAGCCTCAAGGAAAACATCTATTTTATTTACAACAAATAAAGGGTGAAAAAAATGTATAGTTTATGTATGTTTCTTCATTTTATAAACATGGTTCCTTACATATTAATGATTTCCTCTTGGAAAATTGGTAAAATAAGAGAGAAGAGCATCATGTGTAAAATTTGTTTCCATCCCCATACATTAGAAATTTTAGGAACATGACACAAAGTGAAACTTCTCCAACCATACATTAGGAGACTCTT
>JASDQU010681174.1:0-13528 GCA_032191745.1 Picea mariana
TCACAATCTACTGCACTGGTAATTGAGCAGCTTTAGTTCTTTCAACGTCAAGATCAACGAGAATTTAGCAGCACTTGTTGTTTTCGGATTGATTATATACAGCACTAAGCTGGGAAACTAGCTCGAAAATATAATCATTCTTTTCTTCTGAGTTAAATTAAACAAAGAAGAATTCCCAAGCACATAAAGAGCATTTGAATAAATTCTCCAACTTTGCTTTCAACAAATATGCAACTGGAATTGACCCGGCCCGAACTCTATAATTGCCTGCCTTTCCTTTATTATTATGCTTACTCTACTAAAGTAGAGCAACAGAACTGGAAAAGTAGAAACTGTTGTCGAGCGAGCATAACTTTTTTTTTTTTTTTTTCCAGGGACGTCAACAGAACTGAAAAAGTAGAAACTGTTGTCTAGCGATCATAATTGTTTTTGGGTGTTGGTTAGTTGTTTTACGAAATGATTTTTTGTTGGGAATTTGGCAATATAAATTTATATGAATCACTATTTTTTGTTATTCAAAATTTATTTTTGAATGGAAAAATGAATTCAGCATGCTGAAAATTTCCCAAAACACTTTGATTATACAGAAATAATCACTCAAATCTACTAATCCAACAATTTTTTACCAAATTTAAAACAAATATCCCCTGAAAAAAATCATATAACCTTTAACCTTTAATCTAAAACAACAGATAAGATAATTAACCTAAAACCTTTAACCTTTAATCTGAAACAACAGATAAGATAATTATGAGTAAAGTGCGTGCTTGTTCTTTTAACGAAAAATTTCCAGCGCAACAGATAATTATTTGGAGAGTGGGGCTATTTCCATTATTCTGCGTTCTCAATTTTCTTTGTGCTTTTACATTATTAAGAAGGATTCGCCAAAATTTATACAACCGACATCACTTTACAGTAAGTGTTCGTTTYTTCGTTAATGAATGTTAAATCAAACCGACATCACTTTACGATATTTTGAAMCCGACATTTCCCAGCGTTCTTCTCTTCGACATGGAASGAATMAAGAASACGTCTTTATATAATGTTTGAGTCATTTCATATTCCATTTGTTAATATACTTTTGCATATTTTGTATATCTAAACTTTTTATAACACTATATATAAATAATTACAAATTTTATACATTAAAATTTTATAAAGATGTTTTATTTTATTCAATAAAATTTGAACTTTTATTTTAAAGTGAACACTATGAATGCAAATAATTAAAATTTGAGTGAGTAGATTTTCATATTTATTCATAATGTTAATTACTATGTGGAAAAGAAGCTTTAAGATGCTAACATTTTTTTTTAACATCTTAAAATTTCATTTGTTTATGATAATAGATGGAGTGTCCACTAAAAATGTTAAATGTTTCAAAACATCTTCCATAGTAAATTATCCAGAAATCTCATACATTATTAATCAAAATTTTAAATATATGATTTATTTTATCAAATAAAAATTGAATTTTTATTTTAAAATGCACACTATGAATGCAACTTATGTGAAAGGGAAATAACTCTTTCATGAAGTTCCCATGTTATATTTCATGGATTAATTTACATGCTTATTAAGAAAAAAAGTGTGGAGGAGATTAAAAAATTTCAATATAGATAAAAATTATAATTGAAGCTTGTATTATAGAATGGGTCCTTACACCATCACATATGTTCTCTAGAAGGGCTCTTKCCCTATAAGAGGGATGCAACCATTAGGAGGTTTTATGTTAGGGATGGTTTTTGGGTCCTTGACTATGGTCAAAGGAAGAAAATATGGGCATTATCTTTGAAAATAAGCATATAAGGCTCCTACATGAAAGAGGTCTTAAACAACTACATAGGTCCTCTTGATGGAATATTTTTCCTACAAGTGGCATATGGATTCCATTAGGAAGTTTTGTGCTGTCAAGGACACATTTTAGGGCCTTGACCATGGCTTGGGAAGGAAAACAAGGGAATTAGACTCTAAAATAAGCTTATATGGCCCGTGGGGCATGAATAAGACCCTCAACCACCACACAAGCCCACTTGAGGGCATCTTTGTCTTATGAGTTGGTTATCGGTACCATTGTAAGGATTTGACACCAAGGATGAGTTTTTGGACCTTCACTTTCGTAACAGGTAGAAAATAAATGGTCTTAGGCCTATTTTTTCTTAGGACTCATGGGTCAAGAACAAGTTGCTAAATCACCACACAGATCCTTTGCACRAGATATTTCACCTACAAGTGGGGTATTGACACCATTAGGAGGTTTAGAAACTAGGGATGGGATCAAGCCCTTGACCATGGCCAAGGGAGGAAAATAAGGGTATTGRATCCAAWAGAAGTGTATGAGGATCATGGACTTTGAACATCACCCTTTACCACCACACATACCCTTTAGAGTAGTACTTTAGYCTATGAGTGGAATATGGTTAACACTGAGAAGTATTGTGCACCAAGGATGGGTCTTAAGGTGTTCACATTGGTTTAAGGGTGAAACAAGGGAATTGGGCCTAAATGAAKCTTCTAGGACTTATGGGCCATGAACAAGGCCTCAAATCACCATGTAGACCCTCTAAAGGATACTTTTTTCCTCTGAGTAGGATATGTACACCATTAAGAGGTCTTGCACACTAAGGATGGGTGTYAGGGACTTAACCATGGTCCCAAGAGGAAATCAAGGGCATTACACCATAAATGAAGCTTATAGGGATCATGGGTCATGAATTAGGTCTAGAAGCACTACATAGGTTATGTATAGGGAATATATGGCCTATGAATGGGGTATGGGCACCTTTTGGAAGTTKTGTGCACTAGATATGGGTCTYGAGGCCTTGTCCACAATTTGGGAAGTAAAAGATATCCATTAGAACCTAAATAATTTGTAGGGTTCAAGGGCCATTATTAGGCCTCAAACCATCATGTGGACCCTTTATAGGGAATGTTTGGATTTCGAGTGTGATATCAACATCATTAGAATGTATGCCACACCAGTGATGGATGTTGAGGCCTTAACCATGGTTGAGAGGGGAAATTTTGTGCCTTAGGATCTAAATGAATATTCTAGGGCTATTGGGCCATGAATGAGGCCTAAAACAAACACATGGTTACTCTATAAGAAATTTATGGTGTATGAGTAAGATATGGGAAGCATTAAAAGGTTTTACACATCACATGTGGGTCTTGGAGCCTTAACTATGGTAGAGGGATAAAAATGATGGATTTAGGCCCTAAATGAGGCTTATATTACACAAATTACATGAACAGGGACTTAAACAATCACACAATATCTCTATAGAGGATATTTGGTCTCCAAGAGGGATATGTGTTAATGGGATGACAACCATTAGGAGGTTTTGCACATTGTAGATGGGTCTCATATCCCTTACCATGGTTGAGGGAGGAAATCAACTACCTTAATCCATAAATGATTCTCCTAGGTCTCATAGGCCATGGAAAAGGCTTAGAACCACCCCACATGCCCTCTATATGGAATCTATGGCCTACAGTTTGAGATATGGGAAAGGATAGGACTTTTTGTACACTAGGGATGGGTCTTGGGTCCTTGACCTTGGTTGGGGAAGGAAAACAAGGGTCTTATGTCCTAAATTAAGCTTCAAGTGCTTAAGGTCCTTTATAATACCTCTAACCACTACTCAATCAATTTATAAGGGATATTTAGCCTTTCAGTGACATATGAGTTCCACTAGGAGATTTTGCACACTAAGGATTGATCTTGTGGCCTTGACCATAGACAAGGGAGGAAATCAAGGACCTTATGCCCTAAATAAATATTATAGGGCTCATGAGACATTAACAAGGCTTAAAACCACTAATCCCTCTATAGGGAATATATTTCCTGCAAGTGAGATATGGATGCCATTAGTAGGTTTTGCATGCCATGATGGGTGTCAGGGCCTTGACCATGTTTGAGGGAGGAAACACACATCCTTAGGTCCTCAAAGAAGAATATATCCTTAATGGACCTAAACAAATCATTTCATCACTAGATAGACCATCTATACAGGATTTTTCACCTCTAAATAGGATATGTGCATCATTATGATATTTTTCTCACTTGTGATGGTATCATGGTCTTAACCATGGTTAAAAGAGGAAATCAAGGGCCTCATGCCAAGAATGAATATTTTAGGGTTCATGGACCATGAACAATACCTCATGACTACACACACTATTTAAATAGTATCTCTAACATGAGAGTGGGATATGTGCACTATTAGGATCATGTTTTGCATAGTAAGGATGGGTAATGGGTCTTGAACACCAATCAAGGCAGGATCCTTGTCAAAACCCAAACCATGGTGGTACAAGAAGGAATACGATCAAAAAAACTTATTTTGACCAAACATTTAGACAAACTTTGTCCCTCAAATTGCATAGACACATGTCCCTACAAATTCTACAAGATTACCCAAGTTTGGAAAATCCATTAGGAAAGACTTGAGGTGTCACCTAGAGGATTTTGACATGGCCTATTATGATTTTATTGGAAATAATAATATCTTTATCAAAATCCTTCCTTGATCCTTAATAGGTAATGCCCTTCACTAGTTTTATCGTCTCCCTAAAGGGATGGTCTAGGACCTCCACCTATTCATAGACTAATTCATCCAACACTTTGACATACCTAGATTAGAGGATTCTAGTATGTTAAATTTCATGGGCCTTGCGTAAGAAGACAAGAAAGCTTATTTAACTTTCATATGTTCATGGAATACAAATATACATGATTGTACATCTAAGATTCCTAAAGATACCCTTTACTCTATCTCTATAAGGGACCTAAATGAAAAAAGTATAGATACAATATTTTTGAAAGACACCAATTCAATGGAAGAGGACATTGACCATCTGTTGGCACAGGGGTAGACCTAGGGTTCAACAATTAACAACGCACCAACAAAACCTTGACTACCATCCCTTTCGAAAACACCTACGAAGCAGGCGAGGTCTCACCCAAGGTAGAAGCACGGGGGGTTACAGGATTCAAGTGTCTGTAACCAAGATGGGACACAGATATCTGATAATAACACTTCGCAGGGTATTTTGTTAACGCTTAGGAAGTGACATACATTAGTTCATTAACCTTATGGACATCACATAACATAATCTAAGATAGATCTAGCTCAGTAATAACAAAAGATTATGCACATTAAACACTTAGCACTTAGCACTATGAATCATATCTAGCATTCTAACATAAGCAATGCATTTAAGCAACACATACATATTCATTACACATCTAATCTAAGCACTAAGAAAAAAATAACAGACATAACATTGCACAAAGCAAACCATAAGACACCAGATATATGTGGTTCACCCCAGAGTGGGGCTACATCCACCAACTGCTCTGCCTCTTTATTATTCATCTAAATCTTATAGTCCTTCACTCCTGTGCACTAAGCCACAGAGTCGAGCTTCGCACCAGACAATATATCTGTGCACTGAGCACTAGATCCTCCTTCCAAAACTAGGTCAAGGCACAGAACCAACTCTCTATCAAGCACAAAGCCTTAACACACATACATTCCCTTGCACAAAGCCACTCAGACCACTTGCACTTAGCTCCAAAATACTACTACTTTTTCCATACATTCTTCTTTTATTTATATTTTTACAAACCTTACAATAGGGCCACACATAGGAAAACCCCATGGGCCGACATCCCATAACGCATTACAAAAACCCTAAAGAACCCCTTACTGGGTCCACATAGCCCACAAAATAAGTGATATTCATGATCTCAGCTCTGCTAGGGTGCTCCTTCCTCGACCAATGTGTCGAAGTCCAAAAGTGGGCCAACTCTGACCAAGGTTTCCTCAAAACTTGGTCGAGGGCTAACAGGCCCCCAACACTCACTTGTGACTTGTCCCACATCACTCAGGTCTGGACAATGTTGCTTTAACTTGAGCTACCTTGAAAGTGGGTCAACTCTGACCACGGTTTCCTCAAAACTTGGTCGAGGGCTAACAGGCCCCCAACACTCACTTGTGACTTGTCCCACATCACTCAGGTCTGGACAATGTTGCTTCGAAGGCCTTGAGATTAACTCGAGCTACCTTGACTTGTTGCTTCTCCTGAGCCTCCTGATCAATGATCTCCTGGATCGTCTGCTCTGTAACAAGCCTTTCTAGGCATTGTTCTACTTATGCAACCACTTGGTCCAATTGTGATCCCTATCCATCAATCTCTTCAAACACCTTGTAGGCTTCATCCTTCATAGGTTGCAGCTTTTNGTTGTTGCACCTCCTGTAACTGCACTTCCAGCTTTCTTAGCTCTGGATCTTCGACGAGGCGTTCATATGTCTATGCACTTCTATCACTCAGTTGTTTTCACTCCGAGGCGAAGGCTCTTATCCTTACTACTATGTTTTTATAGGTTTCCTCCCTTTGGTCAGGCACCTCCTGCGGGGTGATCGGCACTACTTGGGCCTCCAATTCTGTTATTCTAGCCCGCAGCTACTGGAGGGTCTCAACGATATTCACCACTTGAGGCTTGACCGATTGTTGCTCCTCTTGTGCCAAGCTTAGCACATAGTGACATTATTTACTCACTACTTCTTTGACCATGGCCCGCTCTGTGAGCAACTGCTCCTTTTCTCTCTATAGCTGGGATTTTTCCTCATGGAGCTTTGCTTGAAGCTCTGCTTTCTCACTTTCCTGGGCTGCTACAATTTCCTGCGCTGCTCTTAATTGTGCTAGGACTCCATATTTCTCTTGTTTCAAGGCTTATGTAGCCTTCTCCTTCTCTTCCTAAACTCTTTGAAGTCGAGCTTTTGTCGCATCTGCAAGTATTCTCAATTGGGTTGGTTCATCCCCCAATTTTGTAATCTGTGATGAGGAAGGTGCAGTAGGTAGACGAACAGACAGGTGGGGTAGGCAAGCGGACAGGCGAGGTCTAGTTTCAGATAGCACAACTCGACACACGGACAATTATCTTCTTGGCTCAGTTAATCATGGGTGGCAAAAAGTGGTCTCGATGCAACGACCGATGAGTTAAATAAGAGGGGCACCGAAAGGGATCTTCCAACGACTAGGAATGCTTCCATCAATTTGAATCTGTCTGTTATGGCGCAATCTCAACGTCCAAAAGCGGTCCATCAGCCCATAAATGTGTTTTCTAACTGTTTTAGAGCGTTGTTATAATGGTTGGGGTGCCTCCAATGGTTATATAGCTTCACCAGGGAGAAGTCCCATTCTGCGTGGTCCTGCTGTTCCAGCGAGGTTCAAATCCTGCTAACTTGCCTCCTGTGAGGTTCCAGTCTGCGAAGTCTTCCATCTGGTTTCTGTAGCTTCTTGCAACTTTTCCAAATTGGATTTATTTTTATTGAGCTTCCTTGCCTTCTTCCCTATGATCTGAGTCTCTCTAATTGTTTCTGGAATCCTCTTTCCAATTTTATTCATATCTTCCCCTAGCATAGTGACTTTGCACTGTTGAGGTTCCCTCAAAGGGTCTGAAGTTAATATTCCTTCTCTTAATACTTCCTGGGTGGATATACTTCTTTCTTGCATGGATAGGTTCTTCAAGCCTTCTTTCATTCTTTCAACCTTGACCACTAATTTTCTTGCCTTTTGTTCCTCCTCCATTGTTACTTTGTCTTGTTGCTTCGACTTTTCCTCTTGTTCTTCTATTAGTCGGTCTATTTTTCTAGCTATGAAATCCCTTAGTTCTTGCTTCTTCTTTTCTGTAGCTTCTTCCTCTTCTTTCCTTCTGATCTGATCCTTCTCAATCCAAGGCTTACCTAGTAAAAGTGGGAAAGGGGCGTTGTCCCCAACAAACTTAATGACTTCAAATTCTTCTTCAGTCGATGCTCCATGAACAATAATAGGTACATTAGTAACTCTTCCACATAAGGTTATCATATTACCCTTAAACAAGCCTATCCTTCCCAATGAAGGTATCACAGTAGGCTTTCCCAAAATTTTCCAAGTTCTTTCTGTCATAATATTCACTGGTGCTTCCTCATCCATGACACAGTCTATGTCAAAGTCTTCTATTCTTGCACTTATGTGTTGTTTTAATTTCAGCATCTCTGGTAAACTGACATCTTTGTGAACATCCATCATTTCTTTCAACTATACTAATGTAGTCTGTATGACTACAGGCGTCGTCGACTAGGGGCCTGCAAGCATCCCCCTCGACTAGACATCGTTCTAGACGAACTGCGACTGAGAAGTGAAGCAAACACCGCGATGATGTGGCTAACGTGAAGAAGATCCCGTCGATATTTCCTAAATACATACCGACTTTGGCTGGAACAGTCAGTCGTGACAGTATCCCGCGTGACTTTGAATACACGTTGATCACCGCGTACATCCTGAAGGGGATACACATAGTTGGACACCAGTTAGGACACATTACAACTTTGAAGAACAACGAATTCAACCTCAGAGACCGGAAGAACTATGCGATGCTCGCACCGCATAGGTATTTGATGAAGATGACTAGGAAGAAGCCACGCATAGTCTCCCAGCCATGGATAAAGGAGCTTGCACAATCAACTATCCTGAACGCGATGAATATACCTCATTTTGGCTTACACGAGGAGGTTAACAATTGCATTAAACTCTTTCTGTCGTGATATCATGGAGGCTATTTGTGGCTCGACAGGCGGGTCCTTGTGGATTCAGTGTTGATCCACTTGCTCACAAGACTGAGTATACAGGGACCGAACCCTCACCAGTTCTACCTAGGGAAGGCCTCGGATCGATCCCTGACACAATGCATAAAGGAAGCCTATGACGATGTAGAGAAGGGAAAGAGAGGCTACAAGGTAGCCTCCATCCAGGATGGCGTAGTGTGCCTAGCTTGTTAGCTTATAGCTGGTAAGGTAATAAAAAAGAACCGTCCAACATAGGTCATTAAATTTGTAGTATACCTCGTAGGGAAGTGTGTAGAAGGAATGCAAATGAACTGGGTGAGATACCTTGTCAATGAGCTCGAGAAGGACTGTCGTGAAGTGCAGGATCAGGGATATGAATTTCATTTCAGTTGGTTACTGGTACTGATCGCCTTCGTCGCTTGGCAGATGCCGAAAGGAGAGACAATCCCAGAAGTCGATCCATCGGAGTCGTTGGCTGCAAGGTTCTCCACCTTGTGGTACACAAATGACATGTCGAAGTAGTGGCAGTCGAAGGTTGTCTTCCATGATTACTACCAGTAGATGAAGCGCGCCATTGAAGCATTTCTACGAATGACCCCGAACACACTGCATCAGTACAGATCGCTACCAAAGTTCCACGTAGATCAACACTTTATTTATATCACTACGTGCAGGGATGAGAGTAAGGAGGAGTTGCAGTCCTATTATAAGTTGACCGACAAAGACATTGAGGAGATCACCAAAGAATGGCTAGTAGATTTCCTTGTCTCAGTGGAAGATGTAGAACTCTCCGACCTCAACATCATCAGAAGTCCCTTGGTCACTCGGGTCGAACATGATGGACAAACTAGCACGAAGAAAAAGAAGAAAAAGGAGGAAGTGAAAAACATAGAAACCGATGAGGAGGACAATGCCTCAGAGGAAATTAGGCCTGACTCACCTACAGGAGGAGGAGGAGATGAAGTGAACTAAGAAGAAGGAGGTGAAGAAGGAGAAAAGAAATACAAAGGTAAATTTACACCGTCGAAGGATCCCCCTACTGAGGCTGAAACATCGAAGAAAAGGAAGGTTTCCCCGTAGAAACCCTTAGCACGGAATAAGACCCGAGCCAATAAGCCTTAGTCGAAGAATGTGCTCACAGTGGATGATTTTGATCTCATCATCGCAACCATGGAGGAAACCTCAGAGGATATCTTGCAGAGACATGAAGCAAAGAAAGAAACATTGTATGACAAAATAGAGAAGGAACTCAAGGACATACAACAAGCTATCCATTCGAGCCGCGCAGTACCTACTGCGCCTTCTTCAGCAGAAATTACAGAATTGGGGGATGAGCCCACCCAATTACGAATATTATAAGATGCAACAGAGGCTCGAATTCATCGATTCCAAGAAGAAAAGGAGCAGGCTACAAAAGGCATGAAGCAAGAAAAGGAGGAGGTCTTAGAGCAACTTCGAGTTGCGCAGCAAAAGAAAGATGAAATTAGGGCGATGTTCGAGGAGGACAAAGAGAAGATGATGCAGGAGGATTGCTCCAACCCAACAACGCACTAGCTAGACAGCAGATCAAAGCGCATTCAAGAAGGGGAGAGGTGACAACCCTCTCATTTTTCCGTCACTTTCAAATTTCAAATTGTAGTTGTAAGGCTGGAAGAGCCATGCTGATGCCTTTGTGTAGGCAGGAGATGAAGTCGCCTTTAATGGTTGACAGGTTGATGAATATCTAGATCCGATTTAGGCTAGATGGCATTGATTGTAATTCGATGTAATTAATGATAGTAGGTATCTTGGAGGGAAAGGCTTGAGGAGCCCCTCTTTTGTAAAATATCTTTGTATCTATAATTCATTAGACAAGGCTAGAACATATTAGAATAGAGGAAGAGAAGAGAGAGTCGAGACTCTGTTGCAGTCCGAGATTTTGTAAAAATTGTAACAGACATTCAGATTAATAAAAAGAGAAGTTTGTCCTTCATATGATTCTATGTGTTTTATGTGTATTTGATGAATTCCATTTGTGTGTTCATTTATGCTATAGATGTATGTTAGGTTCCATCTATAGGGATACACATAATTTTCTATCTGTGGGCTTTCTGATTTTAGAATGGGTTCTTTGTGGCTTAATGCAAGGGGTTGAATGATAGAGTGTTGAAGACTCTGTGAGCTAGTGCAAAGAGTGCACATCTAAGTTCTGTGGAATTCAAGAAAGAACATGCTAGGAGGGTGCACTAGAGGAATAATAAAATCAAAGGAGAAGCCTCAGAGTTACTGAATACTCTAGAGTTAAATACTGTGCAGAGGAAGGCACAGAGAGACAAAATCATTGAGGATTCTATGAAGTTCTTCCAGGAGGGCATCAAACGAGTGAAAAGATTACACAAGAAGAACTCTATTTCGAGTTCAGAGATAAGGGAAGTGTCTAGGAGAAGAAACTCACAGAGTTATTGAATACTTTGGAAGCTCAACAAGGAGTGCTTGAGCGAAAGTTGCCAAGAGGGAACTTGCATCTCTTCGAGGGACAAAAGGGACAGATAACTTTAAGGTCTAAGCGGTTGAAGCTCAAGGAGACAGAGTTTCTAAACACTTTGGAGGAAGACTTATGCAAGGAGTGCACCAAAACAACACTTAGATGAAGTGTTGAAGACAACCAGTTGAAGGTCGATCGAGCACAAGGACTGTGCAGGGAAGCAAATTGTTTCAAGTTAGTGAGCTCGAAAGGAATAGTACCTTTACATACAAGGTTCTTGTAGAAAGAAGTAGAAGGTCGAGACACTTTGAGGTCCAAGCCACAGGCAAGCTTAGGAGAGGTAGCATGAACTTTCACATAGAGCGCAAGTGTGCGCAGGGCTGAGGTCAAGTTTCATTGACAAAAGCTCAGGAGGGTTAGAGGCTTGGAAAGTTCAAAGGAAGGACGAGGGTCGAAGTCACCTCATAGAAACCACGCTCTGGAGGAAAGATGCCAAGTTATTTTGTGAGGAGTCTTTGAGAGCCTGAACAGACGGTTGAAATTCTTGAAGGGAGAAACACCGATTTTCCGTGGACCGTTGGATCCAGTAGATCAGCGGAGAGGATAAGACTGAGTGTCTTTCAACACTCACAAGATCAGGAGAGATAACAGCTATTAGATCCCAAGGAGTGTGAGCCATCGATTGGACGCTCCAAAATATTGACATTTCGGGAGTCGGGAGTGTGGAGGAAGCTATTTTCGGGAATCCCTGATACGCAAAATCCCGACGTGAAATGGACCGTTAGATCGTGGGAGGAATCAGGACCATTGATCTGTGGTGAGGACATTTCAACATTTCAGATTTTGGGAAAAGGGGGAAAATATACATCGTCGATCCCTGACACACGAAGTCTCGACGAGCTCGAAGGTTTGGCCCCAGGTCACAGCCGAGGGTCATATTAGAAGGACTTAAGGGAGAAGCTAGGGACTATTAGCCCATTTTGGGATTTTGGGAATCGATGGAGTCAGGGTGCCTTGCAACTGAAGTCCCGACATTGCGAAACCCGACGTGCCTTTTGGGGTTAAGTCTGTGGTCACGCCAGTGGTCACGTGGAGTGGAGGTTCGTGTCTAATGCATGTTCGTGCGGATGGATCTTAGAAAAGGACATGTGGTATTTAAGTGTTGAGGGTTCTAGCAGGAAGCAAAGGAGCCATTTCGGCTCGAGAATTGGAAGATCCAAACTCTGAGAGGTCAAGCAGACTCTGCTGTGGTGGGGGTCTGCGTCAGGTGGTATCAGAGAGAGAATTTTTGTCTGTAGATTTTAGGTGGAAGAGAAGAAGGAGACATAGTGAATTGATCTATGTGAGGAGATCTGTTTGCATATTGGCATTAAACATTTGACAGACAGGCGAGTTGTAGGAGAAGTTGGGAATGCTCTCAGTTGCAGAGTAAATTGTAGAATTTCCTGGAGGGTGGGTAGAGGAAGAAGATGGCTAGTGAAATCCATGAATGTGGTCCAAGAGAAGACCACCAGTAGAAAAGAAAGGCTGAGATAGACAAAGAGCTCAACGAGATAACAATGCAAATGGGGAAGCTTGCATTTAAAATGCAGCAGGATGCTAAAGTGCATTGTGTGTATGAGTGGCCCATGAAGAAGGAGGTGAAGTGGCTAGTTAAAAGATTGTTGGCCAGAAGAAAACAAAGGTTGTTGAGAGTGTGGCTAAGGTATGTTGATAGCCTCAGAGGTGAATAGGAGATGGTTCACATCTGTGAGATAGAAATTGGGAAGAGTCTCAGTGATGGTGAGGAGAAGATATCAGAGAAGGGTCTCAGAAACTGCCCGGTGAGAAGTGAGGGACTTTCAAGTTGCCTAGAGGGAAATGAGAATAGGTCAATGGTTGATCTCAAAGACTGCCAGGTGGGTAGTGAAGAAATTTCAGATTTCCAGGTGGGCAATGAGATGGGATCATTGGAGGATCTCATAAGCTACCAGGAGGGTAGGGCATAAATCCTAGATTTTCAGGTGGGAAAGGGAGAGAAGATGAACTCAGCTGGAATTTCATATCAGCAAGGAGAGTTGATGGAGGAAGATCAGAGGTGTATTCTGATCATTGGAGGAATTCAGATATTCCTACCAAGAAGCCTAGTTGAGGCCATAATATGTGCTACAGATGAAACAATAGAAGAAGGATGACCAACAATGACTATCATAGAGGAAGAAGAAATGGTGCAGACATCAGAATCTTCCCCAGCAAAACAAGAGAATGCAGATAATGTGCTCACTCCATGGGAGAAGGAGTTAGAGATGCTAGAGGATTGGTTGAAAAATCCAAAGCCAATAGATGACTTCTATGAGTAGACAGTCATGCAGATTTTGGGAGAAGAGCATTCGACAGAACTGCTCGAAAATTTCGGCCAGGAAGATGAACAGATGATGACTGTAGCGCTGAGACCTACAACAGAAGATGG
>JASDQU010681175.1:14259-34660 GCA_032191745.1 Picea mariana
CTCAATATTACAACAATTGGTATCAGATCCAGTTTGTTCAGGAAATAGTTTAAGCACTGGAAGGAATATCATGGAGAGAAACAATTTGTACAAGAATGGAATACCACAATTAAATGGTCAGAATGGTCTGGAATACAGAATGTCGATCATAAGGATAAAAACCTATTTACAGTAACAAGGATACAATATTTATCACTCATTTGTTATAGGGTACACTACTACAAAGAAACATCCAAAGACTGCAGCCAAGAAGGAATTGAAAAAGAACAACAAAATAATAATGGATTTTATCTTGGAAGGATTACCTGATTTAGTAAAAAACAAAGTGGGAAATCATTCATCGGCTAAAGAAATTTGGGATAAGATACATAATCTATATTTTTTTCCCATAAGAGAGCCATAGAATTATAAAGAATATGCATATATAGAACAAGAATAAATATGCTCATCATGTTAGACATATTCAAAAGAAGAAGATTGTGAAGAAGGAACAATAGATATTGAAGCATAACTAATCAGGGCTTTAGATAAACTAAAGAAATAAAGAGAAGAAAGAAAGTCACTTGATAAAGAATTAAACAGGATAAAAGAAGGTGTTCAAAGTTCCAAAGAATCCCAACCAATCATCATGAACCTAAAATATCAGCTTGAAGAAGCCATAAGGATTGAAGAAAATCTCAACGATCATAAACAAGGTTTAGAGGCAGAAACAATATCACAAGGAAAGGGAGAAGAGCATAAGAAACAAGTCAAGGAAAACAATATTGAAGTAGAATTCGATAAACAAGAAAGAATATCCAACATGAAGAAGCAAAGAGAATGGAAGAAGTCATGAAGATTTAAATGATAAAGAAAGAATACAAGGTTGAGAAGCTTGAAGAATAAGTTGTCACATTGAGAGTTAAGATCTTCAAGCTCAGCAAGAACGTTGAAGAGAGAGAAATATCCATATCATTAGTAAAGATTGTTGAAGAGAATTACTCTAGGTTTCCAGAAAAGGAGAATGAAGGAAGGGGTAAGAGTTATGCAAAAGTACTCAATGGAAGGAATCATGGTCAACAAGAATTAAAGAAGATTGTGTATGATAGAGATACATATCCAAGAAACCCTCTACATTCAGACAACAAAGAAGCTTCAATCCTAATGAAGGAATCAACAAAAGATAATATCGTGATCAACCAAGGAATCAATTCAGAAGAACTACACAACAAAGAAGATCATTCACTCATAGGTATGAAAGTTTCTTTTATGGTTATTTTTTTTATTGTACTAACTTTGGACATAAGGATGTAGATTGTAGAGGATATGGAAGAAGTGTTAAGATGATAAATACCTATGTTTCCCCATACAATATTGAATGTTACAAATTCCACAACTATGGACACATAGAATGTGATTGTAGAAGTGTGATAAAGCCCTCCATGAAGCAAAACATTGATATCAGATACAAGAAGACTTGGAAAAGAAAATAAAGGCAAGAAGAACAGATAAATGAAGAACATGTTCCAAAGATTGTAGGATATGCAATAGTATGAGGAAGAGAAGAAGAGTAAGTGAATAAAGAATTGGTCCCAAAGATCGTAGGGTTTACAATAGTATGAAAAATAAAAGAAGAGCGGGTGAATAAAGAAAAGGCCCAAGAAATCACACTCTTAGGATATATAGTAGTTTAAGGTCATGATGAATCAATAGGCAGGAAGGAAGATGTCAGAATCCAGGAAGAGGATGAAAAGGAAGAAGTCGGAGTTCAAAAAGGTGATGAATATAGGATTGAAGATGAAGATTACTCTACATCATAGCATATATTTTTATGAGCCATCTGGCTTAGAGACTATTAGTAATATGGATATTGAATAAGGGGAGTATATGCGATAAATAATACATATCATAGAATTATCTTTTGAGCATCATGAAGTATTTTCAGAGATAGATTTAGAGAATTTAGATAGCAGAAGTACATAATGATAGATTGATCGATTGAGAAGTAGTGTTCCCACATAGATATCAGAATATCACTATCGAAACACTTCCTAGGAAGGGATACATTCAGTACAAGTTGTTCTAGATATGTAGAGTTTGATTTTTAGATAGAGAATATCAGTTGACATATTTGATTTATTATGAGAAACAAGAATATGTAATGATCAATTGCAACAGAGAAATATTCATAGTACAGTGAAAGATGGATCAACATTATGGATATTTGAGTAGCAGAGTTATGGATAGTATGTGACATATGGACATGGATGGATTCATGAGATGATTATAAGGTAAAAAATAAATGGGTAAGAGAATATGCATAGCAATGTATTTACAATTGGAATCAGTTCATCACAGAAAGGCAAGCCGTGAAATAGGGAAAGAGAGTTCGTCAACAAAAGCTATATCGTTAGAAGGAAATCATTCAACAACATGGTCAAGTGAAAATGACAAGTGAATGAAGAAATCAAGTAACTTTGAATGCTTTTTGTATATGTTAGTGAATTTTAGGAGGAAGCACCAATGGACAATAAGAAACACTGTAAGAGAGGAAAGGAAACATTTACAGGTAGCCCCACATTGATCTACACAACATCTTCTAGAGAAGTCAAGGGAAGAGAAATCAACAGAGAAATATATCAAGAAAGAAAGATTAGTAGAATCCAGACAGGGGGATACATATCAATAGGGAGAGTTACCCTTTTGTCAAAAGAGAGAGAGAAACAAAAAAGGCATGGAAATAGAGAGAAAGAACAAATGCATGGAAATAGAGAAAAATGAAAGATGCATGAAGAAAGGTGGAGAAGCCCCAAGGAGAGATACCCTTTTCCATTGATGTCAAATGGGGACAGATGAGAGAAATTGCATGGATACAGAGGGAGACATGGTCACAGGGGGAGAATGAGTATGAGAATGAGTGTTTCCATCAATTCCAAAGTGGGATATTTTTGGATAGTTCGTTTCGATAGTTGGTTGTCATTGATGTCAGCCCTTAGAGATTGATGTCAACCCTTGGAGATGTCCATAATCCCTTGAGATATGGTTCATATTGATGGTGAGACATTTTTTATTGATGGTTGATTATATGGGTGCATTTGAAGAAGTTTACAAGGAGCCCTAGAGGTGTGGCTATGGAACCCAAAGTTGTTTGAGGAATATGGAAATGAAGGATAGAGTAAATGCAGGTACAATAATCATAGATGGATAATAATCATCATGTTGTTTCTAGTGATATGCGGTACGCCAAATGGTTCCTCACAGTAAGGGAGATATGGCCTTGTGAAGTTGGAAGCCTCGAAGAATGGTCAAGAAAGCCCCAGTTGGTTACAAGTCAAATAATTAAAGGGTAAAGTGGTTGTAATAAGAAAGTTCAAGAATCCCTAAAGTTAAGGAAAGAGGTTACATATAAAAAGTATAAATACGCCTCTAGAAGTCTCTCATAAGTACATTTTAGATACACACAAGTTCTTTGAATATCTATCTAAGTGATGAAGTGATTCTTATATGAGGTAACCAAGGATATATAAGGTGTTTTTCATAGGGAATATGAAGTAAAGAAGGGAGAAATTCCAAGGGAGGATGAAGTCTTGTGAGGATGTGTTCTAAGGTATGTTATTTACAGGTCATTTTACCATTTTCGCTATAAAGTTTTTTATAGAATGATTCATATATCAAAACTTGGAGGATATTGATACAACATATGAAGGTAGTTGTGGTATAACTTTCATATTCTTAGTCGTTGTATTTTGGGAGATACTTTTTTTGGAAGAAGGGGTTTTTGGCTTGTCCTGAAACTAGTCTCAAACAGGTATTCCGGGTAAAATAGTGATAACTTATTTATGGAGAATAAAAATTCCATGAAGAAAAAATGCATTGAATATATTACAACTTGTAGTATGTAGTGTGAAATATTCAGATCCATATATCAAATATTGTGCTCGTGGAATTCTCTACAAGTTCACTCTCTAGAATAATCTAGAATTCAACAAAATATGCCATTTTTTCTCTTTTTGTTGAAGTCGAGGAAGCTCCACAGATCTGTGATCACATACATCAGGTATGTTATATTGTTACATGCATATTTATATTCATGTTTTGAGGGTTACATGTTTATGATGTTATGGTGTATGGCATGATTGAGACATATCATAAGTGACATGGTATATGGTTAAGGAACATGGTTTCACGAGTATCTTGGATATTGGGAACATTGTTTTAGATAAATTTTTGGTATATATATGAGGCAGTTGTTGGTGATATTGATATATGTTTGGTACACATATTCTTGGCATATGGTTGAGGAACTTCATTGGTGATATCTTATGGTATATGGTATATGATATGGTATATGGTTGAGGCACTTGTTATGGTACATTGTTGGTACATGGTATGTTAGACGTTTTGATGGTGATGTTTGATGTACATGGTTGGTACATGGTTGATGGTATATGTTGTAGGTCAATTTCATGTATGGTACAGGTTTGGTACATGGTATGGTACATGAACATATTTTGCGATGGTATGTTGATGATCTTGGTACATGCTTGGTAGAAGAATATCTTGGTGATGGTGGATATGGTATCATTTGTGTTAAGTATCAGTTGGACAGGTTGATTAGTGAAAATTTGATGTGATAGGTTGTTCAGTGATAATGACAGTGACATTGGTAGTGATAGGTTGAATACAATGATAGGTTGATAGTGGGAGTGATTATGGTTGTTAGCGCCAATTCTTGCAAGGGGGGTGCTTCTCTCTAGATTTGGGTCCTTGGTGAGAAATAGATAAAATGGGGCTTAAGACCCATCAACTGAAGTTATCCAAGGTCACACTCATGAGCGCCCAAGTGCAGCATGCATAAAATCTCTATTTTTGGGTTAAAAATCAAGCAGGCAAGCTTTTTTTTCTTTTTAGTGGCGAAGATCCATCGATGGAGTAGATCAACGATCATCAGGTAAGCTAGATCCATGGAGTTGAATGAGGTTTAGCACATGGGCTCATATCTTATGGACAAAGTCACGAAATGGGAAAAGCACCTTTGAAGATAGGCATAGGGTCATGGCCCGTGGTCACTTGGGGTGATAGAAAGAGATGTGCAAAGGGCCAAAGTGTCGGGTTTAGATGCAGGAGGCATCGTCACATTCTCCAGGTGTCAATTCAACTTGGCCTAGATCTTGATCCCTGCTAGAGGTAAATAAATATAGGAGGAGGTGGTTGAAACCTCATCTCACGTCTTAAATGTAAGGCATGGAGGTTCTGGTAGGCAGTCTGCCCAAGATCGTCCTGTGTGCAAATTTTCCTAAAGAAGCCATGTCGATATGATGTCCTCGTCTGACCAGAGGAGCCTGCACACGCTAATTTGGACTTTAATGTCTCAGCTACCCTCCTGTTGCCAAGGTGGCAAATTGCTCTGAGTATATATACTCAGTTTTTTTAGTTTTTGTAGGCATGGATGGTAGAGCTAAAATCCCAATTGTAAAGCTTTAACGAGGCCTCTGGTTCCTTGGTTATTGATTGATATTTGAGACTTCTTGTTTAATGGAAGCCAACATCTTCCTCCCCTTTTTCCTCTGAATCTTAAGAGCCCGAGCATGGATGATCCAGTCGGGTGTTGTAATGACTATATAATGTATGTTTGATTATATTAGTTTTGCAGCATCTTAATTTTCTTGAAGTTTCTCAGATCTGAGAGGATCTCATATTTGTGACTTTTCCCCTTTTTAAAGGCTGCTGGAAGACCGGATTTCCAGAGAAGACTTTGTTTCCTTTGTTTTTTCCTCCACTTACTCACTACTATGGAAAATTACTGTCTTAAATTAGATCAAGACCTCACCTGTCTTAGTTGTTCCAACCCAGTTTTCTGACTTAGAAAGATATTGTTCTGAGTTTACTTCCATTAATCACCCTTTGTCAACAAATCATGAAATTTAAACTGATGGGCGTTGGGCTCTTCTCCTGCTACAATCAAGGAGTGACTTCTGACACCAACATTTCTGGTGCCATTGCCAAGGACGAAGTTGAAAATTTACCCTGGGATTGAACGCCATAGAGCCTCTAATTCTAAAGGTGCATCAGGCATCAGAGCCCTTGAATATTGCTACTGTGCACTTGGCGACTCCACTGTGGCAACTCCACTGTTTCCACTTCATTGTTTCAGCTGTGGCTACTTTAGCATGCCTGAAAGTTGACCCAAAGGAGATTTCTCGAGAAGGTTTCAACAACTGCTTTCTCATCCTGAGAAGTTTCCTGGGAGGACACAATGTTAATATTTGGCCTTTGATGGTGTACAAAGACTAGACATATTCAAAGCTATGAATATTTCACCTGGTGACTTTGCTGGTTCGAAATGGAAAAAATCCTTGCTTGGAGATATTCTCCTTTTAATTTTTCTGCTATTCCTGGTTTTCCCAATGTTGTCTCTTCTTCGGATGAATGGAATGATTATTTTCCTAGATTTAGGGAGCATGTAGAGGAAAACCTTTCTCGACATATCGAAGAATTTCATGAACTCATGCATCAATGGGAGATACATTAGGAGGATGTGTTAATGAAAATGTTCATGTCCTCATTAGTAGGGGATGCTCATAAATGGTATCATTCTTTACCCCCTACTAAAATTTCTTCACTCATAGAATTTCATGCAACTTTCACCGCCCATTGTCAGAAGCTTTATCCCTCTGAGTTAATTTTTCATAACTATTGTGAGGGATACAACAACTATATACAAGATAGAGCTACTTCTTACATAGGCTATGAGGATGATCTTGATGACTTGGATCAGAAATCAGTCCTTTATCATCCCCATTCATTTGCATCAGAGGAAGGTTATGAGAGTGAAGGTTGCGAGGAGGGAGAAGATGCTTGGGGCAGAGTTATTGAACTGATAAAATCTATCACTGCCAGACTAGACAGGTGGGAAGCTGAATGATGTGCAGAGGATTTTCCATCCCTTGAAGTAGATGCTCTTGGCAGCTCTACTAAGGGAGATTATGAAGATTTCATAGTGGTAGAGGCATTAGTTGCTACCCCTAATGATCCTGTTGTCTCAGATTTAAAGGAAGAAGCCATTATGGAAGAGGATTCTCCTCTTTTCCTTCACGAGATTTCCCATGATGTATTTACATTTGGGATTGAAAATAAGGATCAAGAGATCATTCCTTTTTTACAATATGGGGGAGTTTTGTGCTCACCCAGCTTTGATGATCATTCTGGTAAAGAGAAGACTGCGAAGCCTTTTCCTCTGTTCACAAATGAAGGACATTGCGAGGAAATCAGCCTTCCTGAGCAACATGATGAGGAAAAGAGATTTCCCACGGGTCTTGTTTATGGCCATTATGAAACTGACCTTTGGGAGAGCCAAGGAGAAGAACTGGAGGAGCAGCAAGAGGAGCAGTTTGCCTCCTGTCTAGAGCCTGCCTGTGAGCAGCCACCACTTGAGATTAGTCAACCTACACTAGCCTTTCACCCTCCTGTGCTTACCGGATATATTCAACCACACGTGAACAACTGTGTAGCAAAGGAGGCTGCCTGTCACCCATTTTCTGGAGTTTTCCATTGGTCCTATTAGCCTGTGAAGGAATACATGGAGTTGTATTTCCTTCACAATTTGGAGCCTCCCTATTTCATCTCAACTTCATCCTGTAAGGAGGAGTTGAAGAGCATAATCATTTTCTGTCATGGTTACACCATATGTTTTTGATCATCGACAGAAGGAAGGAGCTTCTATTCAGGAAGTTTCTTGATTGGCTATGATGGAAGTTTGCTTTCACCTAGCCCCATGTAAAGGAATTTATTAGTTTAGGACCATACATAAATAAGATCCTTGGAGCATGTGTGTTTGTCTTTTATTTTGACTTATCGGCATGTATTTTTAAGCAGGGTGTTTTGAGATTGACTCCATAGCCCAACAGAAGGAAACTGGAACTATAGAAGGAGTTCTTATAGAATCGCAGGGACGACTCTATCCCCCATGGAGCCTAATGTTAGCATCAATTATTGCAAGGGGGGTTCTTCTCTATGGATTCAGGTCCTTGGTGAGAAATAGATGAAATGGGGCTTAAGATCCATCAAATGAAGTTATCCAAGGTCGCAGTCATGAGCGCCCAAGCGTAGCATGCATAAAATCTCTATTTTCGGGTTAAAAATCAAGCAGGCGGGCATTTTTTTCTTTTTAGCGGTGAAGATCCAATGATGGAGTAGATCAAAGGTCATCGGGTAAGCCAGATCCACAAAGTTGCATGAGTTTTAGCACATGGGCTCATCTCTTATGGCCAAAGTCACAAAATGATCGTGGTTGTCTAATCTTGAAGGACACATGGCACCTAATTAAGTCTTGTCGCCATTTCGGCTACTGGGACTTTGAAATACAAGGGTCGAATCCATAGGAATGAGAACTTCTGGTGGGAGAATCCTCGAAATACATTAAGGTTCATCGTGACCGTCCATATTAAATCAAATCTAGCCATTGATTATGGATTAGCCATTTTAGCACTTCGACTACCGAGACTTTGAAAGACAAGGGGTCACTCCTCCACTACATTTGGAATCGCTGAAATGTGAAATGATTAGCCATTTCAACATCTCGGCTACCGGGACTTTGAAAGACAGGGGGTCGCTCCTCCATTGCATCTGGAATCAACGAAACATGAAATGATTAGCCATTTCGACATTTCAGCTACCAAGACTTTGAAAGATAGGAGGTCGCTCCTTCACTACATCTGGAATTGCCAAAATGCAAAATGCGAAAAGCGCCTTTGAAGATAGGTGTAGGGTCACGGCCCGTGGTCACTTGAGGTGATAGAAAGAGTTGCGCAAAGGGTCAAAGCACCGGGTTTAGCTGTAGGAGGCATCACCACATTCTCCAGGTGCCAATTCAACTCATCCTCGATCTTGATCCCTGCTAGAGGTAAATAAAGGTAGGAGGAGGTGGTTGAAATCTCACCTCACTCCTTAAATGTAAGTTATGGAGGTTCTGGCAAGAAGTCTACATAAGATCATCCTGTGTGTAGGTTTTCCTAAAGAAGCCATGTCGATCTGATGTCCTCATCTAACCAGAGGAGCCTGCACACGCTAATTTGGACTTTAATGTCTCAGCTACCCTCGTGCTGCCAAGGTGGCGAATTGCTCTGAGTATATATACTCAGTTTTTGTATTTTTTGTAAGCATGGATGGTAGAGCTAATCTCCCAATTGTAAAGCTTTAACGAGGCCTCTGTTTCCCTGGTTATAGATTGATATTTGAGACTTCTTGTTTAATGGAAGCTAGCATCTTCCTCCCCTTTTTCCTCTGAATCTTAAGAGCCTGGGCATGGATGATCCAGTCGGGTGTTGTAATGACTATATAATGTATGTTTGATTATATTAGTTTTGTAGCATCTTAATTTTCTTGAAGTTTCTTAGATCTGAGAGGATCTCATATTTGTGACTTTTCCCCTTTTTAAACGCTGTTGGAAGAACGAATGTCCATAGCAGACTTTATTTCCTTTGTTTTTTCCTCCACTTACTCACTACTATGCAAAATTATTGGCTTAAATTAGATCAAGACCTCACCTGTCTTAGTTGTTCCAACCCATTTTTCTAAGTTAGAATGATATTGTTCTGAGTTTACTTCTATTCATCACCCTTTATCAACAAATCATGACATTTAAACTGATGGGCGTTGGGCTCTTCTCCTGTTGCAATCGAGGAGTTACTTCTGACGCCAACAATGGTAGTGAAAATTTGGTCTACACTTGTATTTTAGGGTGGTAGGATGTGGTAACTAAAGGGGATTGTAGGATACTTCTAGTTAATGCCAAAGAACACCAGGAGTTGGAGCTTCCTTCAAGTTGGAGCCTGAGAATCGGGGGTTTGTAGCTTCCTTCTGGTTGGAGCTAGAGAATTTAGGGATTTGGAGCTTCCTTCAGGTTGGAGCCTGTAAATAGGGGGTTGGAGTCTCCTTCCAGTTGTAGATGGAGAATTGGAATTTGGTGCTTCCTATGAATGAATTCTTGATATATATAAGAAATCATTATGTGGTTTTCTCCCCTTTGGGTTTCCATGTAAATTTTGGTGTACTGTGTATTTGATGCGATACTACTTATGATTATATTATCATGGCATATTGAATGAAATCATAGATGATACATTGATTATACACTATTAATAAAGTTGAATTCTGTATCATGTGGTTAAAAGTGGTAAAAGTGCTCATATTGATTCACCCCCCACCCCCCCNTTAGTGTTAAAAGTGGTAAAAGTGCTCATACTGATTGACCCACCCCTAAGTATTCCAACAATTGGTATCAGATCTGGTTCCTTCAGGAAATAGTCTAACCACTGGAAAGAAGATCATGGAGAGAAACACTTTTTACAAGAATGGAATACCACAATTAAATGGTCAGAATGGTCTGGAATATGAAATGTGGAGCATAAGGGTGAAAACCTCTTTACAGTAACAAGGATACAATATTTATCACTCAGTTGTTGCAGGGTACACTATTACAAAGAAACATCCAAAGACTACAACCAAGAAGGAATTGAAAAAGAAAAAAAAAAAATGGATTTTATCTTGGAAGGATTACCTAATTCAGTAAAAAACAAAGTGGGAAAGCGTTCATCGGCTAAAGAAATTTGGGATAAGCTGCATAATCTATATTTTTTTCCCATCAGAGAGCCATAAAATTATAAATAATATGCATATATAGAACAAGATTAAATATTCTCATCATGCTAGACATATTCGAAAGAAGAAGATTGTGAAGAAGGAACAATAAATCTTGAAGCATAACTAATCAGTGCTTTAGATAAACTAAAGAAATAAAGATAAGAAAGGAAGTCACTTGAGAAATAATTAAATAGGATAAAATAAGGTGTTCAAAGTTCCAAAGAATCCCAACCAATCACCATGAATCTAAAATATCAGCTATAATAAGCCATAAGGATTGAAGAAACTCTCAACAATCATAAACAAGGTTTAGAAGCAGAAATAATATCACAAGGAAAGGAAGCAGAGCATAAGAAACAAGTCAAGGAAAACATTATTGAAGTAGAATTGGGTAAAGAGAAAGAAGATCCAACTTGAGGAAGAAAAGATAATGGAAGAAGTCATGAAGATTGAAATGATGAAGAAAGAATAAGAGGTTGAGAAGCTTGAAGAATAAGTTGTCACGTTGAGAGTTAAGATCTTCAAGCTTAGCAAGAACATTGAAGAGAAAGAAATATCCATATCATTAGTAAAGAATGTTGAAGAGAATTACTCCAGGTTTCCAAAAAAGGAGAATAAAGAAAAGGGTAAGAGTTATGCGAAAGTACTCAAAGGAAGGAATCATGGTCAACAAGAATTAAAGAAGAATGAGCATGATAGAGATACCTATCCAAGAAGACCCTATACATTCAAACAACAAAGAATCTTCAATCTTGATGAAGGAATAAACAAATGATAATATCGTGATCAACCAAGGATTGAATTCATATGAACTACACAACAAAGAAGATCATTCACTCATAGGTATGAAAGTTTCTTTTATGGTTATTGTTTTGATTGTGCTAACTTTGGACATAAGGCAGTAGATTGAAGAGGATATGTAAGAAGTGTTCATATGAGAAATACCTATGTTTCCCCATACAATATTGAATGCTACAAATTCCACAACTATGGACACACAACACGTGATTGTAGAAGTGTGATAAAGACCTCCATGAAGACAAACACTGATATCAGATACAAGAAGACTTGGAAAAGAAAAGAAAGGCAAGAAGAATAGATAAATGAAGAACAGTTTCTAGAGATCATAGGATATGCAATAGTACGAGGAAGAGAAGAAGAGTAAGTGAATAAAGAACAAGTCCCAAAGATCGCAGGGTTTACAGTAGTATGAGAAATAAAAGAAGAGAAGGTGAATAAAGAACATGCCCAAGAAATCACACTCTTAGGATATATAGTAGTTCAAGGTCATGATGAATGTATAGGAAGGAAGGAATATGTCAAAATGTAGGAAGAGGATGAAAGGAAGAAGTGAAAGTTTAAAAAGGTGTTGAATCTACGAGCGAAGATTAAGATTACTCTGCATCATAGCGGATATTTTTCTGAGACATCTCGCTTGGAGACTCCTAGTAATATGGATATTGAATAAGGGGAGTATATGCAATAACTACTACATATCATAGAATCATCTTTTGAGAATCATGAAGTATTTGCAGAGATATATTTAGAGAACTCAGATAGCAGAAGTACATAATGATAGATTGATCGAATGAGAAGTAGCCTTCCTAGATAGCTATCAGAATATCACCATTGAAACACTTCCCGGGAAGGGATACATTCAGTACAAGTTGTTCTGGATATGTAGAGTTTGATTTGTAGATAGAGAATATAAGTTGACATATTTGATTTAGTTTGAGAAACAATAATATGTGATGATCAATTGTAACAAAGAAGTATTCATAGTATAGTGACATATGGGTCAACATTATGGATATTTGAGTAGCAGAGTTATGGATAGTTTGTGACATATGGACATTGATGGATTCATGAGATGCTTAGAAGGTACAAAACAAATGGGTAAGAGAAGATGCATATCAGTGTATTTATAATTGGAATCAGTTCCTCACAGAAAGGCAAGCCGTGAAACAGGGAAAGAGAATTCATCAGAAGGAAATCATTCAACAACATGGTCAACTGTAAATGACAAGTGAATGAAGAAATCAAGTAACTTTGAATGAATTTTGTATAGGTTAGTGAATTTCAGGAGGAAACACCAATGGAAAATAAGAAACACTGGAAGAGAGGAAAGGAAACATTTATAGGTAGCCCCACATTGATCTACACAACATCTTCCAGAGAAGTCAAGGGAAGAGAAATCATCGGAGAAATATATCCAGAAATAAAGAACAGTAGAATCTAGAACAGGAGGATACATATGAGTAGGGAGAGTTATCCTTTTGTCAAAAGAGAGAGAGAAAGAACAAAGGCATGGAAACAAAGATAAATAACAAAGGCATGGAAATAGAGAGAAAGGAAAGATGCATGAAGAAAGGTGGAGAAACCCCAAGGAGAGATACTCTTTTCCATTGATGTCAAATGGGGAGAGATGGGAGCAATTTAATGGATACAGAGGGAGAAATGGTCATAGGGGGAGAATGAGTATGAGTATGCATATGAGAATGAGTGTTTCCATCAATGCATGGCATTAGTGTTTCCATCAATTCCAAAGTGGGATATTGTTGGACAGTTTGTTTCGATAGTTGGTTGCCATTGATGTCAACCCTTAGAGATTGATGTCAACCCTTGGAGAAGTCCATAATACCTTGAGACATGGTTGATATTGATGGTGAGTCATTTTTCATTTATGGTTGATTATTTGGGTGAATTTGAAGAAGTTTACAAGGAGCCCCAGAGGTGTGGCTATGGAACCCAAAGTTGGTTGAGGAATATGGAAATGAAGGATATAGTAAATGAAGGTACAATACTCATAGATGGATAATAATCATCATGTCGTTTCCAGTGATATGTGGTACACCACGTGGTTCCTCATAGTAAGGGAGATATGGCATTCTCAGTTGACATTCTCAGCTATGGAGGATATATATTTTTTGACAGGGCTCCCTCTTCAGGGAATGGCCCTACTTGTTAACCCCCAGCTTCCAGGGGATGTTAGGTTGATAGACCTAAATCAATTGGAGAGGTGGTCTCTTTATTATTCCATCTTCCCCCAGTCAGAGTGGTGGTGCTGGAGATTGGGGGTAAGGGTGGTGTTGTCAGAGTTAGTACTGGAATTTGCATCAGGATTCCCTCTGATTGGGGAGGGAGGGATGGTTGAGGAACCCTCATAGGTGGGTGTAAATACCATACTAGAATGGTGAGCACCATGTTGGGAAGGGTTAGCGTTGTGGCCACCTAAAAATGTTGTACTCTTGGTGGGGGATAGAAGAAGAGAATATGAGTGATGGCTTGGGGAATTGTCTCCCAAACCGGGATTTTCCCCTAGGGAAGGGTGAAATAGGGGATAAGTGGTGTCGTAGGGTTCTTAGGTAATTCCTAAGGTAAATTTTCTTCAATTGGTGGGACGTCGAGGGGTGGATAAGCCTCAGTGGGAGGGATGATATCTCCATTTTTGGTTCTGTTAGAGGATACGACACACACTTGTGGTAAGGGGTATATGAGAGGTGGTGCTCCATGGTATGCCCCCAGCAAGGATGTAGCTTTGAAAATTTCGGGGGCCACATCCATGAGTGGATATGCATCGTAACTAGTGCAAACAAGAGGTAATATGTTATCGATGTTGGAGGAGTGGTTGGGCTCGTAATGTGAAACTTGGTCGACGGTGATGATCTTGTTGTTGTGGGGGAACATCATTGTTCGAAACACAGAAGTGGCCACAACCTTCATAGCGTACATATAGCTACATCCAAACAAGATGTTGTAATTGAGTGGGGCATCAATAACCTCAATGTCGATAAGGATGGTTTTTCCCCTGATTTCAATGGAGACATTTTGAAAGAACCCTTTAGGGGAGGATGGTTGACCATCATGAGCTCTTAAAGTGATGGCGGATGATATTACCTCAAGGGAGCCAAGTTTATTCCATACAATTTTGGACATGATGCATGTGGATGCACCTTCATCAATGATACAACGATGAACCATGATGTTCCTAATCTTGACTGGTATCTAAAAAGCTACCAAAGTGGGGAGGCGAGGTTCCCCACAATCTAGATCAAATGTGATGGGTCTAGTGTCAGCTGGGTCGACTTCTCCCAAGGCGGAAAGCAAGGATTTTCATTGGGTTGGACAAGTTTGGAGGACTTCAAATATCGACATGGATGCAGGAGATTGCACCAAGTCATCAAACAGACTGTAATTATGTGCCACCCTAGCCTGAGGGTTGTTGACATTCCTTCATAATGAGATGTGAGGGATACAGATGGGGGGTTCAACGTTAGGGCATGGAATCATCATAGTTTGTTTGGTTATAGCTGGAACTTCTTCCGAAGTGGTGGGTGTAGCTTCATAGGGTGTGTAGTATTGATTACTCAATGTTTGTAGAAGAATTTCTTCTTCTCTAGTGAGGAGGATATTGTGATCCATTGGGTTTCGAGGGTTTTGATACTGTCCAATTTTTGGTGCGGCAGGGTGTACCTCCTGTTGCATATTCATCACACCTTGGTGTGGAAAAGGGTTTTGCAACACCGTCCATGGTGGTTGTTGGAAATACTATTGTGGGGCCTACTAAGGGGCAAGCGACACTGGTGGACATGTCGTTTTTGTAGAATCTTTCATCCATTTAAATTTGGTAATTTGGGGGAAATGGTGATTATAATGACCATGCTCATCGAAAAGAGTGCAAGCGAAGCTTGTCCAAAGGTTTTTATTGTCGTTCCTACCTTGGAATTTTTTATTACTGTCCCCTTGGGGGTTCTGGTTACCCTGATTCTGGTTGCCCCCAACAGGTTGGTTTTGTTGGGGGTTATTTCTTGTTGGTTCTGGGTTATTATTGTTTCAGTTTTTCCCTTTCTTCTTGGAATTACTCGACTGATGGGATGGATTTTCCATATTCAATTGTTAAACATTTTGAAATTGCTTAATGTGAGAGGGTTGAACAAAGTTAACATTGGTGTGTGGTTGTCCTTGTGGATGAGCAATCAGTTGTGGAGGACTAGGAAATGGAAAATATGGATTGTTTTGTGGCAACAATCCGTAGGGTGCATGGGAAGGAATAACACTTTCACTAGTGCCCGAGTTATAAGAGTAGGTAGAGGGGGTACCTAAACTTGGTTGAGATTATGGGAACATCATGGGTGCTGACAAGGGTCCACTCATGGGTGGAGGAAGTGCAACAGGGTATGGTTTTTGATAAGGGGGAGGAGGGTAATAAGGTGGCCCTCCATATATCAACAGATATTGGGGTATACCGTACATAGGTGGTGGTTGGATGTACGGGTTGTGGTGTGCTGTGGTACCAATCAATCCATCCACCGCATGAGACATCCCAAGTTTTTCCTAGCCAAATGGTATGGGTCTCGGTGCATCATGTATTACTATGTATAAGTAACCCGGATGAGCATAAATGAGGTCATATTGTTGAGCCTTGCTGATGGCTTACTCTTTGAATTAGGGGAAGGTGGATGCCACATATTTTTCAAGGATAGAGTCGAGTGATTTGAGAAACCAATCGAGGCATTGTTCTTTAGTGGTTTCTTCTTTGAATAAACTATGTCTTCAATGCCATTCGTGAATGTGGTCAATGATGTGTGTAGCCAAGGTTTGTTTTCACTCAGAGAGAAGTTCTAGACCGGTTTCATGATGAACTAGTAGTTGAAAGAAGGCCAAGAATTCTTTGGCCAAGGATTCAAAAGTCATGTGGGACCCTGATTTTTCATCTACATACCACTTGGATAATGGGCCAATGAGTGTGCACTGAAATAAACTTAAGAGGATGGAGTCATCCATGATGTTTTTTGAAGAGCACGATAAGTGGAAGGTCATGACATGGTTGGGGAAGTCCTCCCTAAAATTTCCTTCAAATTTTGGAATGTATGAAGGTATTTTGGTAGGCATAGCGGGCCATGCGGGGTCATGCAATATAGGGTCATTTGTGAGTTTACTCAAATCATGGATGTTGAGGGATGCCAAATATGGAAAGGGGGGTGGTGGTGGAGGATTAGTTCCATCCATGGTTGTACTTCTCCTTTAAGAGGAAGTTTTCCCCCTGCCTCCTTGTGAAGGAGATCTAGTGGATGGTTGGCCTTGGAAATTGGACCCAAGTAAAGTGGAACCAAGCAAGGTTGATCCCAAAATAGTATCACTCATAGGGGTATGAGATGGTTGAGCCTGTAAGTTGGAAAGACTAGGAATTCCTCCTTGGATAGGAGGGAGATTTTGCAAGAGTCTAGAATGACGGGGATTCTGTGGGTCCCCTATGATGTCCGACTAGAAAAGTGGATGTGTGAAAATGGTGATGAGAGCAATAAATGAACAAGAGACTTGTATAATTTGGACCTCCACACTATATCTCACAATCGCATGTAATCAAATGAGCATCATATATAAATAAAAAATAAGCATACGTGTGGGTAGGTGGATTTTTTCCGTGTGGGAGAACAAAGGAAACAAGTGCTCGTGTCCTAAAAAGACATAATTTCCTTCATCTCAAATAGCACTAGACCTTCCAATATCAGTCAACAATGGAGTTTGAAGCCACTGGAAGAGGAACTAGTGAAGGATGAAACAATCAATTATAATGAGGGGTAGAGGGTACATATCTCAAAAGACCTGGCGATATTTCCCAATAGCCACACAAAATCTGATCAAGGTGAAATTGCAGCCCACAATTTCCACCTGGGTATATGTCCTAAAATTGGCCACTAGGTACCTCAGTCAAAGTGCGGCATTTAGATTTTCAGCCTCATAAATGGGTCATGGGTTGGATCCCTTCCAAGATTTGGGTGACTCAAGGGGCATAGCACAGAACAACCAGACCTCGACCTTCGACCCTTAACGAGTATCTCCATGCCTTATGGTGTTAGGAACACTTGACTTGGAGGATTTTAAAGTTCCCTATTTTTCAACTTCTAATGTTTGAAAAATGTGAGAACCAGATAACAGGGGGTTATTTGGATGCCTATCCCTGAGATCCTACCTAGACTAAAAAATTATTTTGGCACCTCCCGTGGAGGAAAAATTAGTGATTTTTTAGAACAATTTTAGATGTGGTTGGTTGAGAGATTGGGGTTGTGAACCAATCTCATTTAAATTAAGTGGGTGTGGATAATTTCTTCAAGAAATAGTGGGACATTTTGGAATCCCTTTGGAGGAAACCTACTTCAACCTCCACAATTCGAGATGAAATTATGTGAGTGAGGAGTGACTTTGTGTGTGAGAAAATGATAAAATGTGCCAAATTTTAATAAGTAAGGTGTCAATTTGAAACATGTGGACTTCCTGTGGTCCTTACAAATCTTGATTACCTAACTTTCTAGATGTCATTGGTACAACCTTGCAGAATTTTAAAAGCACTAAAGAACTAGCATGTGGACATATGGGTCCTTACCAATCCTTCAAACTCCCTAATGTGATTTACTCTAGGAAAGATTTTGAGAACCTATCCTATATTGTAAGGATGTGGGCATGTATGGACCAGTTACTTTGATCTTTAAACTCTCCTAGTGATGTAAACTAAGAAAGTAATTTCAAAAACTATCCTAATTTTGCAACATGTGGGCATGTATGGGCCCTTACAAATTTAAGATGTTTTGAAAAGAAACTAAGATGAACCCTAGGGGGGCTTTGTCCTCTCCTAATTTTTTTTTTAAGGGAGATGAAATGCCCCCTTAATCGCCTTTCTAATTCTTAAGATCGCTCTATGGTGCGAGAGAAGAGCATACTAAATGATTAAAGTTTCATTTTTGGTCCCAATGCAAGTGTTTTTATATGTGATAACAAAGAATCTCAAATTAACTTTTACAATCAAAACAAGCCATCCATGTGGCAACTCAAAGAACAAGAGGAGAAATATGGTTCTTTTTAACCCCCTAACTTCCTATGTTTTGACTAACCTTTCATGTGGGAAAGGAATCTAAGTGAAGTGCATTTATAATTTGCATAAAAGAAAGATTTTAAAGGCTAGGGGCCTTCAAATCATCACAATGTTGAAATTTTGGACAAATGCGTGGGTTAGAGTTTAGACAAAGGCGTAGTGGATGCATAATGCACAGAGAACAAAAGACATTTTGGTGCACTGTGCACAGAGAAATGAAGTGTTGTTGGTGCACAATGCTCGAAATGCGCATCTGTGGGCTAGAACACCCGCGCATGTTCTGATATGCGTCAATGATGCAGGAGCATCGCTCCATGTAGCCAGCCAGCCAACCAGCCACGTCAGCACGCACGCATTCAAAGGCTAAAGAGAGGTGCAGCCTCATTTTGAATTTGAAATTCAATGTAATTTAATGTGCTTAGGCTGTTGAGCCAAGAAATCCATGCCTTTGCACAGGCTGTAGATAAGATCGACTTTAATGCTAGATCGGCTGAGATCTAGTTCTGGTTAGCAGACTAGACAGCCTTTGATTGTAATTGAATAGGGTAGGTGAACTTGGAGGAATGAGCCCTCGGGTAAAAGAGATCTGAGATCTCATTTTGTGTTAGTCAAGTAGAGAGTTGAAGAGCCAGAGAGAGCTCGAGGAACACCATTGTAAAATATAGGCATTTGCCATTTTTAATATAACCAGAGCAGTTTTTCCTGCATTATTTTGTCTTATATGCATTTCTGTGTGTGTTCCATATATATGCTGCGAATGTATACTGTAGCTGTGCATTCTGCAGGAGTTTGTTTGATTCAGGTTGAAGATCTTTGAGACTTCACACCAGGAGGGTGTGACAGAACGCTGAGGGTTCTGAGAGCCGTGCACAGAGGATGCACTTCTGAACTCTGAGGAGTCAGACAAAGACGTGTTGAGGCACAGAATCTGAAATCATCGACTTAGGAGGAAGACCTCAAGGTTTTTGAATACCTTAGAGGCAGGTCTGTGTATCTGTGACACAGTTGCAGACAGAATCACTGAGGATTCTGTAGGAGCTCTGCCGGGTGGGCATTGAGCGTGAGCACGAGGTGCTGGAAGAAAGAACTCAGCTGTGAGTTCGGAGAAGACCAGAATCACTGAGGATTCTGAGAGGCTCTGCCAAGTGGGAATTGAGCAGGTGCGAAGGGTGCACACAAAGAGACAGAACCGTTGGAGTGTTCTGTGCAAGAGAATATACCCCGCCAAGAGGCGGCGAGGAAGTGTGCAGATAGGCATAGAGAAAAGAGAAGAGAACCCTTTGAGTTCTACTACTTGAAGAAAGAGTCCACTAAGGGACTTTCACGGGTTGTTGAACACCCATAAGGACTTAGCGAGAGGGTCACTTGAGCAGAAGGATAGCCAGGAGGGCATCCATTTTATTCTCCATCTGAGGGAGAAGAAGAACAAAATCCCTTAGGGGTATGAGCGATCCCAAAAGCTCAGAAGAGATATCACTTTGGTGCGTGACGACTCTCCAAAGGCGCAGGAGTCAAAAGAAATCCTTCAAGGAGTTGGAGGAAGAGAGCTCAGGAGGGATAGCGCCAGCGTGTGCGTGAGAAGACTCTGCAAGAGCACAGACGTCGAAATCCTTTAAGGGTTTGAGAGGGAAAATATTAGAAGGAATAGCGTCGTGGAGAATGTACAGTGAGGTTCAAAGTTGTAGAGCCCACAGAGGAAGGAAGCAAAGGTCAAGGCCTTTGGAACCTTGGAAATTCTCCCAAGGTAGAAAGAAAGTGCGTGCATGCTCAGGAGGGAGTAGCACCGGCCGTCAGATCGGCAGGAGAAGAGATCTGGACCGTTGAAGATTCACGTCCAGGAAGGCGTCCAAAGAAGCGCACACAGGAGGAGGAGACCGAGAACCGTCGGATCTCACTCGAAAATCCCGACAG
>JASDQU010681176.1:0-22031 GCA_032191745.1 Picea mariana
AATGGTTACGTGCAGAAGTTGAGGAAGAAGCTCAGTACAATGCTTGGTTTGTATTCAATCTGTCTTTTCAAGGCAGTGAGCTAGAATTTGAAAAATCTAATCCACCTAATCCTCAAACATTTAATGTGACCAATAATTTCTACAGAGATCTTTGTGTACCTGAAGATGAGCTCATTCCATCCATGCAAGGATCACCATTCTGCAGATGCTTTAGTGGACTGCCTCCCTTTTCCGACATTCACGGATCTCCTCCCAGCAGTCACTATAATTATGATAGTGGTGACTCATTTGATTCTGTAGCAGAGCATAATATCAACAACTAGATGGAAGCATGATGGGCCTTGAGTCATATTGTGATAATTTGATTTCATGTCTAACGGGCCGACAATGGTGTCTCGTTAGTTCCATGGGTTCCTATAGAACTCCACTTTGTATCTATCATATGCTAGTAGTGTCATATCTTGTGTCTTCCGTAAAAGATGTGATGGGTCCCCATATGGCCGAGCCTCTAAGGGACGAGATAACAACTGTAGTCCACAGTTGCCCCATCTACCAGATTATTCTTGAAGGAAGGAGTGTGATTCTCTGGTCCTAGATTTCTTTGAGGTAAGAGGGCAGACCTGTCTTTGTCTCCTCTAGGCAATGATGAGTAATTCATCATTTTTAGAACAGGGATAGCTACTTCTTGACATTTGGGATAGTTAGAATGTTATCCAGCAATCTAACATTCTAAATGATGAATTACTATCCCTGTTCTAAAAATGATGAATTACTCATCGATGATCGATCATCCTTCTAAATCAGCCAGAAATTTAAAACTGCATCGCCAAAAAACATGCCAAAAAAGTAACTCGTGAAGAAAGATTGCTCCAGATTTAGCCTATTCCAAATGAGAGGCCTAGTCGAAAGCAGAGAACAATTCTCTAGCCAAATTAAGTATTCGAACATGATCGAGATTGGACGAATGATATGACCATTTTCCACTGTTATATCTTATACCTTCAATGTGACTTCTGGTGCAAACAGACAATGCGTGCGACAGAGATGTAACACTTTTATGAACGTGCAGACTGTGAAGTTTCATCATCATCATCACGGCCATGGAGTACAAGAAAGAAATGAAATGGCCAGATATATCAATGCATGACTTCATCATTTCTGATGTTTAGAAGGCATGTACAAGTCACGACGACAAAATGGATCAACAATTAGTTATGGCTGTAATCGTATCATGTTATGTGTCCTCTCAGATACAACTCTTCTGCAAAACGATCACATACCCTATCTCTGTGGATTTGAACCCTTACTTCCAAGGAGGAAAGACTACTTTTAACTAGTGGTTTAAATACATCAAGTTTGATTTTATTCATAAACACATTATTTAATCAAGGTCAAAAGAGGTGTTATGTGTAAGACCCCCTTTCTAAACCCGCGATTATATGTAATTAATCATGTTAACAATTGTCAAAGTATGGCATATAAATATTGTAATTGTATTTTGTTTGATTGAAATGCCAACTAGTTGGTTGTGGGATGAAGCTTAAAAGTATTGGCCATGATACCACTAGAGGAATGAGAGGAGATTCTATTAAGCTAAAGGACCCAAACCAGCTTGTCGAGGTAGTATTTTGGAAATATTCAGATAATTTCCCTTAGCTCTGATTTCGAGGCAAATCAGTTCATAAGGGAGGACTAGTGGTTGAGAAACCACCCACCCTCAATGAATGGGAGTATGGAGGGTTGGTTGAAGTGACAGGAAAGATTTCAGCCAGAAGAGAGCATGAAAGATCACCATGAGTCCCCATGATTGACCCACAAGTTGCCTTCTGACAAAAGAAAGAGAGGATAAGTTAAGAACCTTCCTTTGTGGGGCATGTAAGAGAAGGCATGTGTGGTGTGTGTAAGGGAAGAGAGATGGAACTCGAAGGGAGTTTGGGCCTCAAATGCACAGAGGAAAATAAGAACTCGAGGAGAGTTCGGATTCTTGAGAGAGATAGACCAGATCTGAGTTTGGGGGTTGAGAACCAGATAGAGGTTCCCTAGTGGTATCATGGCTTGCCATTGGGGTGGCCTATTGTCGAAGTGACTGAGCACGCAGAGCCTATGGTTGGGTGGAAAGGCAAACACCCACATTTGGCTAGCAATAACTTGTAACAAATAAGTATTCTTTATGCCATGTGTATTGAATAAGGAAACTAGATGGATGCCTGTGAATGTGCTATAACTTGTATGCTTGAACTTAATGGAATTAATATTATTTCCTTGGTAAATCCCTGCATCTGAATGACTATGGTTAATGTAAGTTCCTTGTATCTGAATAATTAAGGAACTGTATAAACGGTTGCCTCCAGTGGGTGTAGTTATGGATACAACTGTATGTTTGTGCCTCATGTACGTGCATTAGGTTAATTGTTGTGGTGTGATGTCGTGAAACAATAACATGTATGTAAATTAAGAAATGAACAAAAATCTCCAAGAGGTATGGAATAATGTAATAATGGCATGTTAAAGGTCAAAGAAGGCTGATGGATCTTGTGTCATTAACCTCTCATTAGGAATGGTTGTGGGGAATGAAATCTTCATTTGGGTTAATAAGTAGCAAGACTTATTGCTTGTTGAAAGAATGGAGGAAAAACTATCCTAGAACCTAGGAAGGTTTTCTGTGCAGTTGGAGAGCTTTAAACTCTGTAAAAGCCTCCATATTTGAATGAAAATCATGGAGGCCATGCAAAATCTCCACCGAGGTAGGAGAAGAATTCCTTAGTGGTTTTCATAGCAAAGTGAGAGCTCCTGAAGGCTTGGTAAGCCTGAGAAAACACTTAGAAGAATTCCTGAAACAACTAAGTCCAAGTTCAGACTGATAACCCATAAAAAACCCGTGTTTTGAGGAAAGATGAATCAAAACCATTGATAATGCATCGCGAATAGATCTTGGCCCTCCATCAGAGAATGATGGTCAGAGTAKCATTAGATGCCCAAAGTGGAGGCATTCCGATGGGGTAGACTCCAAGAGGTAATCTGAACCATTAGATCCCTTGGTGGTGAGTATCGTTGGAGAAGGACARTCGGAGTAGCATTGGATGCCCAAAGTGGAGGCACTATGATGGGGTTGATTCCRAGAGGTGATCTGGATCGTTGGATCCCTTGGCGGTGAGTATCATCCGAGAAGGACAATTGGTGTTGGCTTAACTGATCCAGTGATATGTTGTAACAACCCTAAGTAATTAATTAATTATCCTGATTTAATAATTGTTTAATGTATATTAGTTAATTAATTAATTAATTAATTGTCCTCATTTAATAATTGTTTAATGTATATTAGTTAATTAATTAATTAATTAATTGTCCTCATTTAATAATTGTTTAATGTATATTAGTTAATTAATTAATTAATTAATTTTATGATTAAATATTTGGTTAATGAATTTAGTTTAATAAATTTTAATTTATTAAATGGAAACTTAACATATCAAATGAGGGAACCATTAAGGAGAAAGGGGATAAGGTGGTTGGCATTGAATGGAGGGATAAGGTGGGTGAGTCTTAATGAAAGGGAGAAGATGGTGAATGGGAGAGGGGGAAAGGAGGATAAGAGGAAAAAAAACATTCGAGAGAGGACTTTTGAAATTTTGGGGGAGAGAGCGTCATTTTGAGAGAGGAGAGGACTGTATTGCTGGTTTGGGGCTGGAGTAGCTTGCTGGAGATTGGTTCTGGTTTTTGGCTTGAGAAACTTGTTGGAGTTTGGTGGACTGAGACAAGGGGGCACCTGTTGCTGGGATTTTTGGGCTCGAGAGCCAAGAATCCTTACGGAATCCTAGAGCTAGGGAGCAGGATAGGCTCTGTTCCTAGTTGACTGGGAGGTTAGACAGTTTTGGGCAGAGTATCACACAAAGTTGGAGGACAGCAATAGCATCAGTTAGAGGTATGTATTTTCGTTATTCTGCTGTGTTATGTAATTTATTATGATCTACTCATAAATTTTAATTATGTTGAATGGTTATATGCTGGTTATGAATTGTTATATGCTGACTAAGGAATTGTAAAGATGTTAGGGTAGCACTTCTCTAATTAAATTTATTTTTTTATAAGGCTCTGTTGGAATAGACCTTACATCTGTGCACAGGGTGTAATACCCAAGGTTTGGTTTACTATGACGAACAAACCCACAAGACACTGACCCTTTCAACGTCACCTGCTTGCGCAGATGAAGTCTCACCCAAGGTATCTATTGGGACTGGAAGAACCAGTCTTTTGCAGTAGTAAGGAAAAGGGAGACAGATACATGAGTCATGGTTCCTTCTTCGAACTTACATATGTTCTTGATTATTACAGATATTATCACATTCATTCATCAATATTGCACCATAATCAATCCACAAACTAATTCTAGTCTATGATGTATAGCAGCATAATTCATAAGCGCACATAGACAAGTAAAGAACACAAGATACAACATTATCTCTAAACTCTTTCTTTATTCATCTTTCATCTTACCAATTGATTATTACATTCACAACTCATGCATAATTTTCAACCTCACCGTTTTTGTCTCTATCTATCTCCCAACCCATTACATATTTATACCCAAAATCTAGGGCTTAAATCCCTATTCTATATATCCCAAAAATAGTCCATTACAATGCATGGCATGCCAATCTTGAGTTAACTAGTTGTTTGTTTTCTTCTGAGTTTTGCTCTTTATGCAGCTTTTCTGATGTTCTTCTATTTCTGGAATGTCGCACGGTCATTCTTCTTGCTTTATTCTCTCGCTCCATTTCGTTATACTTTTGTTTGTGTGTTGTCTTCCTCCTACGTGCTTATGTTCTTCTGCGCACTTTCTTCCTTCTGTGCCTTTTCTTCCTTCTACGCACTTTCCTTATTATGCGCCTTTTCTTCAGGCTTCTGTGCATTTTCTTTAAACTTAGGTTTTTCTCCTAAATTACATCCAAAACTACTTGTCCAACAAGCCCCCAACACTCACCTATGGCTCATCCTGAACCACTCAGTTATGTTGCTTGGTCTTCTACTTTGCAATGAATTGTTGAGTGGCAACCTTAGCGGCCTCTACCTCTGTGACAAATGTGGCCTTTTGTGCAGTTATCTCCTATATGGCATGCGCGGTCAAGTTCGTGAGTTTTTTCTTTGTTTCCATCGCAGTTTTTTTAACCTTCCCTTGTACAGTGGTCAATTCTCCAATAATCTTTACCTCTTCTTCCTACCTAGGTCTAAGTCTTTGTTGAAGGACCTTTTGTTGGTCCCTTAGTTTCTCCACTTCGACATATGTTTGTCTCTAAGCCAAAATAGCTGCCATTCACTTGACTGGTGGCAATGTAGTCTCCTTTAATGTTGCCTCATTTTCATGTTCTTACTCTTCTCGCAGTTTGGCCTCTATGGACTTCATCTCTGGGTCGCTCATGAGCTCTTCCCACACTTTGGCACTCTCTTTGCAATTTTTAGCGCATTCTTCTTCAAATTTCTTAATCTTGGCAATTGTTATCATTTTCATCCTCATTCTACCTTCGCACACCTCAGGTGGCGTGTTAGGCGTGCTCTTCAATTGCAGATATTGAATTTATAAAATCATGAATGTGGGTGTCTATTTTGCTTGTTTTTTGAGAAAAAAAATTATATTTTCACATATTCTTCAACTTTCGGTAAAGAAAAGTTTTATTTTATTTTATTTAGAATTTCACTTTACAGTAAAAACAAAACTTGTCAATAATTTTGTTAGCTTTCTATTGAATATTTTTCAAAATTTGTTTATTGAGATCTGATATGTCAACTTAGCAATTATTTGACAGTATGTTCCTTAAAAATGAAGAGAATGATAATGAGTTATGTTTTTTCCCAACAATGTATCCATTATTAAACTTTTGTTTTTGACAAATGAAATATGATGCAACAATCTATAGAGACTCTATTTTATGTTGACTATAGTTTTGAATCTGACGGATGAACATTATCATTTCCACAATTTTTTTAAGTTGACCTATCTAAAAAACTTGTAGATTTTAAACACATTTTTTTACCCGTCATGTAATTTTCTTAATTTTTACTTAAAAGTAAAATCTAAAAACACAATTTTAAAGAGGACAGTCTAAATCTTATTGATATAAATTTTCCATAATTTTCCACTGTGTATTTTTACAAATATGGATTTTTCATTTGACGGAATCATAATGTAACTTAAAAATATTATGCAGTGATTTGTTTTTAAATATATATTAAAATTAGCTAAAAACAATGAAAATGAATATGAATTGTATCAAATGAAAGTAGATTCAATTATAAAAATGTTGGTATTAGTTCCAAAACTAAATTCTTTATATTTGCAGGACTCTGCTACCTCCAAAGTTGAAGTAAGCTAGAGAGAATTGGGACTTTTCTGCAAACTGTCCCATTTGGAGGTTTTCGGGCGAACTAATATTTTGGCCAAAAAAATTAATTTTTCGACTGAAAGATGTTTTCTAACGGAAGTCGTAAGAAATAAACAGACTTTCACAAGAAATACATGAAAGTTAAGGATGTCATTTGTGCGTTGTTCGATTTGATGTGCAATGTTTCGATCGAAAACTTTTTCAGCCGAAAAGTGTACGTTTTCAACCAAATAGTTGAAAATTTTGGCCAAAAAAACGATTCTAACAATTTTTCCGCCCCCATTCTCACGAAAATGTTACCCACCTTCATGATGTTACTAGGATCTTTTCCCCGAATCCCTTCATGACTTCGTCAATCTTCGACAATTGTTCCTCCATAGTGGCCTCTATGACCAGGGGAACTTCTGGTACTTGCTTGTATAAATTTTGGACAATGGCTTGCATCTTTTGCACTATAGCTTCCTCTTCCTCCTTTTCCTGTAGTGATTCTAGGGCCCTTTCCTCACCCCCCTCGTTATTCTTGAGAAATTCCTCTATGTGGTCTTCAATTTCCTTCTTTTGTTGAAGGGCTATCTCGTATTGTGCCTACACTTGGACACTTTTGTCCCTTAGTTTGTCCAAGTCTCGATGCACTGCATCTCCTCGATGCTTTATTTCCTACAACAATTCTTCTTGTAGTTCTTGTAACCTTTGGATGGTTAGTCTGGATACGACTATACTAAGTTGGCCCAACGCCTCAATTTGTTCCTACAATTCTCCTGCTGGAAGCTATAGCGTACTTGCCTCAATCTCTATGGTTCTATGTTCCCTGAGAGTTGTGTTAGGGTTGTCTACGTGCTATCCGTTTCTGTCCTTGGTCCTGTAGATGGTCCATCCCCTAACCTGTGGTATTTCTCGACGCATGTTGTTTCTAGGATATGCTAAGGGATGCCTGACTCATCCTGGACCTTSTTATGTTAGTCCTCGTGCTTTGTTGCAACTTCCTCCCAAAGTTCCTTGGTGGAATCGCATATTAGGTACCCAATCTGATCCCTATCATCATCAGTTAAAATATAAAATGGGTCATGTCGCTATGCCTTAGATTTGTTTCACATCCCTCCTATCTGTTCTGACTCCTTATATTTTCTTTTGAGTCTGGCTTCAAGGGTTTTATATTGGCCAGGATGCATTCATGCGCCATTCATCTAATCCTCTTCTTCCTCACTATTGTTGGGGTCTTTGTCCTCTTTCGAGGGCCCTGGTTTGTTTGTTGGATGCTTCCAAACATCCTCTTAATCACTAATTATTAAGTGAACATATTCTAGGGTCAGTCAATAAATAGTCGACAACCATTGTCGCGCAAGATCCTTCTTAGCTTGCACATACATATGGTGCATGTCGACTCTTAACCATGCGATATCTTTGAATGCGACGACTAATTCTTTTGGTATGCATAGCATGGTCTCCACTACCTTAGTAATGAGCTACAAATATGTATAAAAAGTGGTGTTGTTTTCATTCTATCGCCTCTTGATGGTTGTGTGTCATAAGTTGGCATACCTAGCATCTAAAGGGCTGCAACCTGAAGAATGCATGTGCTGGAAATATGCAGGCTCCTACCACCTGACCAGTGCAATGAGAATAAGTAACTACACATAGTGAAACTTAGCTCCCTTCTCCTGGGCCTCCGTGCAATCTTGTAGAAATTGGTTAACAAGAAATGTCACCCAATTCATCTGAATCTCTTCCTTGCATTTTTCAGCCCCTGAAATTACTGTCATTGGCACTTCGTCTCTGTGAGATTTGTGCAACAACTTGGAGGCAAAAACCTGCATCGTAAACCTAACCTCTTTGTCGTTGATGTTCTTCACATCCAGACCCTTTTTTCCTCTGAATGTGTCAAATTTCTCTTTCATGGCTTCGGAGAGGGATCGCTCTCCCATTTTGTGGAACAACAATGATGGGTCTTCGCCAGCTTTTCTCAACCCTATGATGCACGTAATTAGTGCAGTATTGATGGAGACCAAGGGATATGACCAGAGTGTTCCCCCATGAATACAGTTGAGTAATACCTTGACATACGCATTGGTTTTGTTACTTCATCCAAAATGTGGAATTTCAAACAAGTTCAGGATTCCTGCTCCCATTCCTAGGATGGTCTTTGTTCACAAATATTGATCCATGGCCAACTCAAGGAATTTATGTGTGTCGATGATATCATGGTACATGTATTTCAAATTGGTCACCTTGTTGAGCATATCTTCATCACTATTGATGTCATTTGGGACTAGTGCTATTGGTAGCGGGTACTTTGCATTCAGTGGTACATTTACTGGGGGTGTGTCATCCATCCATGGAGGAAAATAATCCTTGTGGAAAATTGTTGGTGACACCGAAGCCAAAGCTTCAGCTACCTCCTTGATGTCCACATCTGCTACTGGTCGCTTTGGTTTCTTCTTTGTTGCACCGTACAGTCCACCCATTCTTGGTGGTGCCATTCTCATTGTATGATGAACTTGTGGATGAACTCTGTGTGTTTGTGAAGGTCGCTTTGACTTGGCTCGGGTAATTTGGATCTATTCGCTCCTGCTTTCATGCAACAATGAATTAGAGTTTATTTCCCTCTCCATGTTTTATGTGTCCGTGCCAAGTATAGATGTCTCATCCCGCCTTAATTGTCTTGTCCAATATGGTGTCTAAGTTGGTGACTGAGTAACAAAATGCTCTTTTATGACAAAATTTTCTTTATGATTTTTCTTTTGTATTGTTGATTTGTTCATGATTTCCAATGGATTTTCTTATTTAAGGACTATACATCGTGTTTATGACCTGTCCCACCGGTCGTCTAACTGTGATTTTCGTGCCTAACTATTTTTAATGGTCTTGTCCTAGCCAACCTGCATAGTAGTTATTTGCTCTTCTAGCTATGCACTTCATAGTCGGGCCTGTCTGTATCTTGTCTTTGAACTTGGTTCAATGTTGTATTCATATATGATGATTAGTCAAATTGTGCAAGTTTTGATACCTTGGTATTCAACCACTCTTTTTCTTCTATCATATATCTATTTTTATTTTCTTTTCTTTTCTTTTTTCTACTTTTTTATTTGGTTTTTTCCTTTTTTACGTGATACAATGTTACACTTACTATAATACAAAGATTATGGAACATCCCAGATTACTGCACGGGTTGTTGACTATCTCTATAGAGTTTCATCTTACTCCCATTCACCATTCCCTCTAGGTCTTGTCCATTTAAGGTTTCCAATTACGCATCACATGTCTCAATCAATTGTTGAATTATGTAAGGTCATAACCAGTGCATGCAAAACTTCCCTAGATGTTGTATATACTTGTTCTCATAGAGTAGTACAAAATATCCGACTTCAAATTTCTTGGGTTTAATGTGGCGATCATATCAGGCCTTCTCTATGGATTTTTGCACATGCTAATGGAACCATGCAATAAACTGGTCCTCCTCAAGCTGAACTAACTACTCCAATCTCTCCTCTATCACACCAGTATCAGAGAGCTCAATGATTGCTACAATGTGCATGCTAGGTATAATGAACTCTATTGGAATCATTGCTTCTTGTCGATATACCAACCAGAACGATTTTTGTCCTAACAAATTCTTACTTGTAGTTTTTTAAGCCCATAGCACTGGAGGGATGTGTAAGTCCCAATCATCTCTCCCTACATTACATATTTTTATCAAAGCATTCTGAAAGATCTTATTAAAATCCTCCACTGTGCCATTATACTGCGGGTGATATGGTGTACTCTTTTGATGATGAATATGAAGCTCTTCCATCAATGTTGCAATTGTTCTATTCAAAAAGTGCATACCTTGATCACTGAGTAACATGAAATGTAGCACCACTTTTCAGTTACCAAGGCTTAATCGCTCTAAAAAAAAACTATAACACCACTTTGTACATAGCTCATACCATCATTATAGTAATAACATGCATTTAATCAAGAAATATAGTTAAACTCAGAGTAAACATAAGATTTACTGCTATAATCAACAATCGATAGAATTAAATTTAAATTGATATACACAGCGAAATACATGAATAAACATCATCTGATACTTATCTTTGAAACAATGGTAGATTCCATCAACCATGTGCAGGCCTTCCACGAACCTCCCAGCATTAGACCGCACCGCTCATCAGCTCAGTAGTGGGTCACCCCTGAGCTGGGACTAAGCTCCACCCCAAGGTGAGGAATCCTAGGCTAGGCCGAGGTTACAGGGAAAACAACACAGAAAACCGGAAGGATTCTTCCCAAGATGCCATCTTACGCCCACTACTACCAGACTCTCATTCCCCACATGCCTGTTCCGCCCGGGAGTATACACCTTCACAAGCACAGTCCATCGGTGCTAACCTCCCTCTCTAGGTCTCGACAATAGGCCGGATCAGGAAGTCTTAGATCTCGAAGCTGGTGCTAGACACTCTCTGGAAGAAACCACTTCCCAACAAACTCTCTCACCTGGAGAGAATTGCTCACAGGCCTGACAACCTGCCTCTTCCAACAACAGTCACCTCCCTCACCTGGAGAGAGGTCATACATAGGCTCAATCACAGCTTGCACTGGCCAGCAAGCCATGCGTAGTCCAGCTTTGCGTGGCCACTACAACCAACCGGAAAAAAAAACACAGGCTTCCCATACAGGCTTAGCAATGGCATAAGGTCTCACAATGTTGGTTCTCAGGAACGTGTGACAAACAATCCACGCAGCGAATGACACAGGTTCCACGGCTCAGAATGGAGAGGGTGAACCCAGCCTTTTCATAAACGAACACAGGCTTCTCGGCTTTCAAAACAGAGGATATACACGATTTTTCTTTCAGAGCCAAACATAGGATTTTTGGCACACAGGGAAGCATGTGGGTTCTCTGCAAAGATCGGGTTGGTCATACTGCTTAGAGCTCTGTACATGCTCAGGCAGTCGGATGGAATGGGCGAGGAACCCCTCTCACGGCTCATCTTGGTCATTTTATTCGCATGCAGCAGGGTTGACACTTGTCACCCATGGGACTACATGTGTTCCATCAGCATGCATTCCTTCCCATTTGGTAGTCCCTTGTCCTTCCCCAAGAACTTAGGATAAAACATCAAATTCAACATAATTCACGTGGCTTTTTGGAATAATAATAAAATATTATTCCCAAGGCTTAAGCCCCTAGGCTTAGCCCTTAGGCTCAACAATTAGCCCCTTTTTCCCACCTTCCAGCCCCTAATTCCTTTCCCACTCTATGGAAGCTCAGTTCCCCATCACTCATTCATTGTGGTCGGTCTACACACGGTGGTAGTTATATTTTATTAATGTGTTGTATACATACAAGTACAAAATCAGGCCCTTGGCCTCCAACCCTTAGGCTCTCTGGCCTAACAATCACATAATCCCATCGGCTTATACAAACTTGGCTCACCAGCATATAACACATATTTACAATTCATTTCATACATCATATTTACAACTGGGCTCGGCCTTGGGGACATTACAATCCCCCTCCCTTATTTTTGCACGGTCCTTAGTGCAACTTTACACAACATCTACAAGCTTTTCAAAAAATTTCAAAAAGATGCGGGTACTTTTCCCGCATAACATCTGCATGCTCCCATGTCGCGTCCTCGGGACCATACCAGGTCCACTGGACCTTTACAAGCTCTATAGCTTGATTCCGAAGCTGTTTGTTTTTCCTGTCCAATATGCGCACAGGATACACTTGCAGGACACCTTCTGGTTCCACCTAAATCACATTCCAATCGATAACATGATTAGCATCAGTTATATATCTCTTAAGCAGTGAAACATGAAATACATTATGTACAGTCATAGATGCAGGTAATGCAAGCATGTATGCAACTGGCCCAATCCTTTCCAAGATCTCAAATGGACCAAAAAATCTCGTTGCTAACTTGGCGCAACTTCCTAACTTCAGGGAACTCCTGTTAGTTTTCACTTTCAGGAAAACATGGTCACCCACTTTGAATTCTCTGTGGTTTTTGTTACTATCAGCATAACTTTTCTGCCTGTCCTGGGTAGCTTTTAGATTCTGTTTAATTCTTATCATTTGGTCTTCCATCTCTTTGAGCAGCTTAGGCCCAACTACTACTCTGTCGGTTGGATTATCCTAGCTCACTGGAGTGTTGTACTTTCTTCCATAAAGTGTTTCGAATGGGCTCATCTTCAACGATGTATGATACCCATTATTGTAGGCAAATTCTACCAAATGCAGGTAGTCTTCCCACCTTGATGGTTTATCCATCACATACATTCTCAGTATGTCTTCTATTACTTTGTTCACCCTTTCTGTCTGACCATCAGACTCAGGATGATATGATGTACTAAAGTTCATATTCATTCTGAATCCCTTGAACAATCCTTTCCAGAAATTCGAGGTGAATTTCGGGTCCCTATCAGACACAATTGTCTTAGGAATTTCGTGCAAGTGTGCCACTTCTTTTAAGAAGATATCAACAACATCTGCTACCTTGTGAGTGGTTTTCAGTGGAATAAAATGGGTAGCTTTTGTAAGCTTGTCCACCACCACCATGATTGAATCATGTTTCTTGCTTGTTCTGGGAAATCCTATGATAAAATCCATTATCACCACTTCTCATTTCCACTCAGGAATGGGTAAAGGCTGCAACAACCCTGTTGGGTGCCTATGCTCAGCCTTAACTTTCTGACACTCCATACATCTGGCAATGTATTTAGCGATTTCTTTCTTCAGACCCAGCCAAAAGTAATGGCTTTTTACTGCTGCCACAATCTTCTGATATCCAGGATGTCCAGCATAAGCCACGTTATGCATTTCTTTTAGAATTGGTAGCTTCAATTCTTGGACATTGGGTACATACACTCTGTTTTTATACAAAAGTAAGCCATCAGTTCCCAAGGTGTAACTTCCCTGGATCTATGGTCTCTCACGTTGTTGTAGCTTTGCTATCATACCTTTGTACTGCAAATCAACATTTGCAGCTTCCAAAATTCTATCCTTAATCTCAGTCCTATACATGCTAATGGTTCTGCATGTAATTAGTGCACTTTTCTGCTAAGTGCATCAGCCACCTTATTTTCTTTCCCTTTGATATGCTTGATATCAAAGTCATATTCACATAGAAACTCCAGCCATATGGTTTTCCTGGCATTTAAAGTCGGCTGATCAAATAAATACTTCAGACCGTTGTGGTCTATTCTCAATTCGAATCTCCTTCCCATGAGGTAATGTCTCCATTTCCTCAATGCGTGGACGATTGCTTCCAGCTCTAAATCATGAGTGGCATAATTTCTTTCATGCTCTTTCAGCTTTTGGGATTCATAACAGATTACAAATCCCTCTTGGCTGAGAACTCCTCCCAGCCCCTCCTTACACACATTTATGCACACCACGAAATCCATATTTGGATCTGCAATCTTTAGGATTGGAGTGGTGGTTAACAGCTACTTCAATTGCTGGAAGCTGTTCTCACACTCTTTCGTCCACTGAAACTTCTTCTCCTTCCTTTGCAAGGAAGTGATAGGGTGAGCTATCTTTGAGAATCCATCTATAAACCTTCTATAGTAGCCTGCCAGACCCATAAAAGATATAACTTCTGCCACATTCCTTAGCACTGACCATTCTCGGATGGCCTCCACCTTTTCAGGATCCACAGTGATCCCTTATTCTGATATAATGTGTCCCAAGTAATGAATCTTCCTTTGATAAAATGAGCACTTGCTCAGCTTGGCGTACAGCTGGTGTTCTCTCAACACTTGCAGCACCATTCTCAGGTGTTGCTCATGCTCTTCCTCTGACTTGGAATACACCAAGATATTGTCTAGGAAGACTATGACAAACTTGTCCAAATAGTCCCTGAACAACCATTCATTAAGCACATGAAAACAACAGGTGCGTTTGACAATCCAAACGGCACCACTATGAATTCATAATGATCGTACCTTGTTCTAAAGATGGTCTTGCTGATGTCCTCCTCCTTTATTCTCACTTGGTGATATCCAGATCTGAGATCTATCTTTGAAAATATTTTCGTGTCCTTCAACTAATCAAAAAGATCATTGATCCTTGGCAGAGGATACTTGTTCTTGACAGTTACCTTGTTCAATTGTCAGAAATCAATGCATAGCCTCAACGTCCCATCTTTCTTCTTCACGAATAGGACCGGGGTTCCCCAAGGTGACACGCTGGGGTGAATGTATCCCTTCTTTAGTATCTCTTCGAGCTGCAATTGCAACTCCTTTAACTCTGGCGTACTCATTCTATAAGGAGCCTTTGAAACTGGAGCTGCTCCAGGCATCAAATTTATAGAAAATCAATGTCCCTCTTCGGAGGTAGTCCAAGTACCTCCTAAAATACGTCCTTGAACTCTGTGAGTACCTCATGGTCTTCCAGATTTGAGACTACATCACTGGATGCTTCTCCCACATGGGATGCAAATATCTAACAGCCTTTCCTGTAACACTTCTTCAGCTGCATGGCTGAGATTTCTCTAACAGCCACGGCTCTGGGAATTCCTTGGACTGTTACCTGATTTCCCTCTTCATCCAGACATGTGAACTTCTTGTTACAATAGTCCATAAGGGAATGGTGTTGGTCCAACCAGTCCATCCCAATTAAGCAGTCATAAGAGCCTAAAGGCAGAATATTCAATTCATCCTTAGTGCTCAATCCTTTCATGTCCACTGAACATGACTTAACCAATTCAGTGACCTTCCTTTTGGTTCCTGTGGCTAACTGTACTAGCCAAGACTTTTCATGTTTGCTCCTTGATAAACGCAAAATTTCCACCACCCTAGGATCTACATAACTATGGCTATCCCCTGAATCAATTAAAATAATTAGTGGTCGGTTGTTAATCATACCTTCAATTTCAATCATGTGCGATTGAAATTTTGCTTGCTTGTTGTCCAGGGCTGCGTAGATCCTCTGCATTCTGCTGCCCATATCCTCCACTGTTTCAGCTTGCTGAACAGTATGAACAGTTCTCGCTTTACCATTTTTATGGGGACAATCTTTGTACTTGTGGTTTCCTTTACAACCCCAACACTGAATGGTTGTATGTCTCTATCTTTGTGCTCCCTCTTCAGTGATTCTCGGCTCTCTAAATGATAGTTGTCCCTGAAAACTGTTTCTGAAAAAGGAAGGCTTGTTTCCCTTCTGCCTCTATTCCTTCCTAAACTTCCTCTGATCATTCCAAGCCTTCTGAAGGATAGGCCTTTCTCCTTGTTGTTCATACAAGCATTTTTCCCTTCTTATTGTTTCTTCCATAGTCTTAGGATCATCATATTGAATCTTGTCACCCATGGAAGGTGGCAGTCCACTCAGATATCTCTGAATCTTGACAGCCTCGTCTTTGATGAATGGAACATACTTCAGTAGTTCCAGAAAACTTCGTTCATACTCATCAATAGTCATGTTTCCTAGCTTGAGTTCGAAGAAATCCTTCATCTTTCTGTCATAGTACCTTTTAGTCAGGTATTTCTTCTCGAAATACCTCTTAAATTCCTTCCAAGTGACCTCTTTCTCTCTGATGTGTTGCACCTACACAAACTGATCCCACCACATGGATGCTTTTCCTTTCAATTGATACATTGCAATTCTTCCTTCTGCATGGGCGGAATAATTTTGCAGTTGGAAATATTTCCTCGTGCCAAGCAACCATGTCTCTGCATCTTCCTCCTTCTTATGTTCTCCATCGAATGTTGGAGGCTTAATCTTGTTCATCTCCCCTTTCAATTCATCCTTTCCAGATTTTTGGTGTTTTCTGGTAGGGGACGGGCTTGAACTACTGTGTGTTTCCTTGCCAGAATGCTTCGGGGAGAGATGGTAATGTCTGCTACCACTCCTCGATCTTCTTCTTCTCTCAGGGGTTCTGACACTGCTTGATCTGCTTGTGTCACTTTCTTTTTCTAATTTCTTTTCTATTCTTTCCAGGCTCTTCAACATTTTTAAGTTGAATTCACCTTGCCGATCCCTGACTTTCATGAGATTTCAGCTATCAGCTCGGTGTGCCTGCGCATATCCTTGCAATCCTTCAATGATTTTCATTATGTGCCCTTCCTTGTATAATTCTCTTCCATGCCCATTGGAGTTCGATCCTTCGACTCCCAGGTTGACATATCTTCCTTCTCTTTCGTCCTCTGAAATGGAGGCAATCTGCACCTCTTCCATTTCTATACTCGACGTCAGTTTTCGGTTGTCTTGACACTCGTTGAACTCTGCACACACAACGTGCAATCACCCGAAGTTTGTTAGCCCTTAACCCTTACAAAATCACAATATTCATAATTCAACATGAGCGAAAAAGCATTTTGGATTCACAAAGTTTTCTAAGCTCTGACGGCTCTATAATTTCAGGACTTCATTTTTCAAGGTTTTTGTCCACGAGGATCCAACAGTTAAATCCTCGACATTCTTATGTCCTTCAAAAATTTTGGGACTTTGGGATTTCGGGGTTTCAGGTTTCAGGGTTTTGATTCCCCAGAGGTTCTCACATTCGCTTCTCTTTCTGACTCTCGACTCCCGAACTTCCGACCTATTTTCCCTGGGCCCACAGCATAGCTATCGCCAACTATGGTAGAGATTTTGGGTTTTCAGCACTTCGATTTTCGGGTCTTCGGTACCCGGGAGTTCACGATGCAGTGACTCCCAACCTCTTGTCACTCCTATCCCCGAAATCCGATACACGGTTTCTTGTACGAGATCCAACGATCCTCGATGAGTTGGATCTAACAGTCCAGATTCTTTCGAGATTTCATGACCAGAAATTCACGATGCAGCGACTCCCACTCTTTATCGCCTCAATTCCCAAATTTTGAAAATTTAGTTTCCTTGCTCTCCGGGCCCACAGCACAGTTGTCGCCCTTAAAACCTATTATGGTTCTTTAGTCTCCAATGGCTTCGGGACTTCGGAACTTCAGGACTTCGGGTTTCGGGACTTCGGGTTTTTGGTACCCGGAAGTTCACTATGCAACGACTTCCAACTCCTTGTCACTACAATCCCCGAAATCTGAAATTTCGATTTATTTTATTCTCTAGGCCCACAGCACAACTGTCGCCCTTAACCACAGTGGCGCGTGGCGCGTTCTGGAGGGTCCACATCACCCTCGATGACGTAATCAGGTCCTACCACTCTCGCCTGTCTTCTCGACTCACTCGCACGTGGTACACATTCATGCGCCCACATCCATTCCAAGCAAAATCTAATGGTTAAATTCCTTCCTCAGATCTACGGCGCAGATCGTTTTGGCGTTTCGGGGTTTCGGGCATCAAGAGTTCGTGCACCCCACATCTCAAACTTCCATCTGCCAAAATACTGAAATTACGGTTTACTCCTCTATTGAATCGGACGATCTACGGTGTAGATCGTTTCGGCATTTCGAGTTTCAGAGGTGTTCACCTTCCTCACTTCCCATCTCTCGACTTTGCGAAATCCGAAAGGTTTTCATGACTAACTCGAGCGCGACTCTGCCAGATCTAACGGTCGAGCCTTCCTCCCAGATCTACATCGTAGATCTTCTCGGGTTTTCGGGAGTTCGCGTATCGTGATTCCCACACTCCTGTGCAATTCAAAAGGGATTTTAATCCCTGTGCACATTTTCCAGATCCGACGGTCATGAGGGCTCACCTTCCCTCCCGAACCAATCCTAAGGCTCCAACACTACTGGTGTGGAGTCCTCTCTCCCTGTGGCCATATTCCACCCCAGCTGCGGTTTCACAACACCACTATACCTCCTGAGCTTATAGGCACGGTCAAGTAACTCCTTGACACTCCGGACCATACCAGGGTCCAAAATTGGTCCTCCAGACATAATTTCTCCTCTCACCCTTGGTCCAAAGACCACTCAACTGGCCCATCCAGGCTCAGTGTCGAAACCTTGGCTCTGATACCAATTTGTAGCACCACTTTTCGGTTACCAAGGCTTAATCGCTCTAAAAAAAAACTATAACACCACTTTGTACATAGCTCATACTGGCATTATATTAATAACATGCATTTAATCAAGAAATATAGTTAAACTCAGAGTAAACATAAGATTTACTGCTATAATCAACAATTGATAGCATTAAATTTAAATTGATATACACAATGAAATACATGAATAAACATCATTTGATACTTATCTTCAAAACAGTGGTAGATTCCACCAACCACGTCTAGGCCTTCCATGAACCTCCCAGCCTTAGACAGCACTACTCATCAGCTCAGCAGTGGATCACCCCCGAGCTGGGACTAAGCTCCACCCCAAGGTAAGGAATCCTAGGCTAGGCTGAGGTTACAGGGAAAACAACACAGAAAACTGGAAGGATTCTTCCCAAGATGACATCTTACACCCACTACTACCAGACTCTCATTCCCCATATGCCTGTTCCGCCCAAGAGTATACACCTTCATAATCACAGTCCATCGGTGCTAACCTCCCTCTCTAGGTCTCAGCAACAGGCTAGATCAGGAAGTCTCAAAGCCCGAAGCTGGTGCTGGACACTCTCTGAAAGAAACCACTTCCCAGCAAACTCTCTCACCTGGAGAGAATTGCTCACAGGCCTGACAACCTACCTCTTCCAACAACAGTCACCTCCCTCACCTGGAAAGAGTTCATACATAGGCTCAATCACAACTTGCATTGGCCAGCAAGCCACACACAGTCCATCTCTGCGTGGCCACCACAGCCAACCGAAAAAACAAACACGGGCTTCCCACACAGGCTTAGCAATGGTGCAAGGTCTCACAGTGTTGGTTCTTGGGAATGTGTGACAAACAATCCATGTAGGGAATGACACAGGTTCCACGGCTCAGAACGGAGAGGGTGAACCCAGCCTTTTCAGAAATGAACACGGGCTTCTCGGCTCATAGGGAAGCACGAGGGTTCTCTGCAAAGCTCGGGTCGGTCGTACCGCTCGGAGCTTCGTACACGCTCAGGCAGTCAGATGGAATGGGCGAGGAACCCCTCTCACGGCTCATCTTGGCCATTTTATTCGCATGCACTAGGTTTGAGACTTGTCACCCATGGGACTGCATGCATTCCATTAGCATGCATTCCATTAGCATGCATTCCTTCCCATTTGGTAGTCCCTCGTCCTTCCCCAAGAACTTAAGATAAAACATCACATTCAACATAATTCACGTGGCTTTTTGGAATAATAATAAAATATTATTTCCAAGGCTTAAGCCCCTAGGCTTAGCCCTTAGGCTCAACACTTAGCCCCTTTTTCCCACCTTCCAGCCCCTAATTCCTTGCCCACTCTGTGGAAGCTCAGTTCCCCATCACTCATTCATCGTGGTCAGTTTGCACGTGGCGGTATTTATATTTTATTAATGTGTTGCATACATACAAGTACAAAATCAGGCCTTTGGCCTCCAACCCTTAGACTCTCTAGCCTAACAATCACATAAGCTCACCGGCTTATACAAACTTGGCTCACCAGCCTATAACACATCTTTACAATTCATTTCATACATCAGATTTACAACTGGGCTCGGCCTTGGGGACATTACATGCAAGGACATCCAAACCTAGTGACTACATTTTCGAATAAAACCGTGCAGCAGTATTTGCAGTACAATCAATAACTGGTGTTTCTTCTTCCCACCTAATCAAGTACTTTGTCGCAATGATGATGTATCTTGCCCCTAATCTCCTTGCTTGTGGGTTGATCATTCCTACAAAGTCAATGGCCCACTTATTGAATTCTTGTAGCGTAACTTGTGGGTCTAACAACATCTCATACCTCCTAGATGGTTTACCCACTCTTTGACATACGTCACAGGACTGACAATACTCCTTTGCATCTTTGTGCAGTGTAGGCCACCAAAGCCCTGCGCGTAAAATATTTGATGTCATTTCTTTGCCTGCATAATTTCCTCCAACAATTCCATCGTGTGATTCCTCTAATATCATCAAAATTTCATGTTCCAATACATAATGCCTCAATATTCCATCTACCCCCAACTTATACGAGTTCCTTGCAATCAACTGATAATTTGTTGCTTTCACCACCAATTTTTTTCTTTTGCGCAACTATCATCTCGGAGGGGGCCATGTCTGTACTTATAAATTCCACAATGTCCACAAATTAATCATCCACTATCCTTACTGCAAATAACTACGCATCTGGGACATTCTCATGTAAATTACCTACATCCTCTCCTGTCAATATGCACGAGAGATGATCTGGTCCTGCATTCAACTTTATTAGTTTTACTATGACCTCAAAGTCATATTCCTGAAATAATAACAACCATTTGCATATTCTTCATCCTAATATGAGCTTGTTGACTAAGTAATTTAATGCAGAATCGTTTGTATACATCTTAAAGTGGGACCCCAATAAGTAGTGCCTGAACTTTTGTAGCGCATAGACCATTGTCAATCCTTCTCGTTCCATAGTGGTATAATTCTTTTCAGATGTAGACAGTTTCCTACTTGCAAATGAAATTGGATGATCGATGTCGCCTTCCTCAGGTTGTGACTATACTATGCCTAACTCTATGGAATATGCATCTACATGTACATGGAACTCCTTGTTCCACTCCGAAAATATCAAAATGGGTGCGATTACCAGTTTTTCTTTCAAATTGTCCATCCCCTTCTGGAATTCCTCATTCCATCGAAACTTGGCTTTCTTATTCAATATCTTTTCCATGGGTGTTGTAACATGCACATATCCTTTGATAAATTTCCTGTAATAACCTTTATTACCCAAAGTTTCCCTTAGTTATTTGACTGGCGTCAGAGGTTCCAAGCCCAAAATTACTGCGATATTGGCTAGATCAACCAATAATCCATGTGTGCATACTACATGTCCTAGTAGAATTCCTAACGGTGCACAAAAGATACACTTTTTTGAGTTTATCGAAATCTTACACTGTCTGCATTGATATAACATGAGCCAAAGAACTTGTATATGATCCTGTAGTAAATTGAACACTATCCAATCATCCAAGTAAACTTCCATAAATGTCTGGATGGAATCCTTGAATGCTTTCACTAATACTCTAGAAAACACCAAAGGGGTATTCTTTAATCCAAATGGCATCACTGTATACTAATAACTTCCCCACTCCATCACAAAAGTGGTTTTGTGTCTATCTTCCTACACAATTCGTATTTGATGGTACCTAGAGAATCCATCTGTAAACGAATACGTTTCTTGACCATCTACGTTCTCTAGTACTTAATCCATGAATGGTGTTAGGAATGGATCATGTAAGCATGCGTCATTCAACTTCCTTAAATCCACGCATATCTTAATTCCTCTTGTCTTCTTACCCTACACCACCATTGGGTTAGTCCACTCGGATTCTTCGACTGGTTCAATGATACCTGCGTCTAGCATCCTCTCTATTTCAGCCTCGACCTTCTCCTTGTACCTTGAGTTTAACCTGTAATGTCTTTTTCATATTGGCTTAGCTCCATTTTTTAGTGGGATCTTCATCTCGCCTAAGTCGCTTGCTATCCCCTTCATCTCTAAGAATGTGTTTGAAAATAAATATTGATATTCTCGCAATAAGTATGCAACCTTCTCAATTGTCTCATCGTTCCAATCATCTCGTATCTATGCAAACTTAGGATTCTTCGTTGTTCCAATGTTGACCTTCTTCATCTTGATAGGCTGCGTGTACACAACGGGTGCAATCTCTGGCCCTTCTACTGTACATG
>JASDQU010681176.1:45014-58045 GCA_032191745.1 Picea mariana
TCCCCGTTGTTGAAGCTACTCAACTTTGAGCAATCATTTGAAGTGTAGACAAACTCCTCAAACTTTTCCATAGGAGGAGTTTTTATGCAGTATGTGCACCCCATGGATTTCGAGAGTAGGAGGCTACAAGATCGTGAATGAAGGTATCCGGTCCATGAGAAGGAAATGATTTTTGTTGTGAAATGTTTACAAGCATGGAGGAACTACTTGTTGGGAAGGCCCTTCGTGGTCAAGACAGATAATGTGGTTATGAGCTAATTTGTGACACAACCCAATATGTCCCCCAAGCAGGTGCGTTGGAATGACTTTTTGGCCAAGTTTGACATGACCATCAAGTACAGGCCCGACAAACGCAATGTTGTCATCGATGCCTTTAGTAGGAAGGCTCAACTAGCCGCACTTGAGGAAGACTAATCACCTACTACCACAGATGGGAGCCAGATTCATGTGTTGACAGAGTTGCGAGAAAATATTAAGGAAGGATTGTAGGTTGATACAACAACGAAGAACGTAATGAAGTAGGTAGATGAGGGGAAGACAAGGAGGTTCTTTATTTGTGATAGGCTCTTGTATTTCGGTGAACGCCTCTATGTTCCCAAGTCATGTAATCTCTACAAGGAGATCTTGAAGTAATTCCATTACTCGAATTGGGCTGGCCACACATGACAATGTAGAACATTGGCATTGTTGGAAAGAGGATAGTTTTGGGAATGTATGGTGCGAGATGTAGAAGACTATGTCCAGACTTGTCTTTTTTTTCAACAAGATAAGGCTGACACCAGGATGAAAGTAGGTCTGTTGCAACCTTTTTCAATTTCGGAGAAGCCTTGGGTAGTCGTTTCAATGGACTTCATCATCCAATTTCCAGTCACACAAGGGTACAACGAAATCATGGTCGTGGTTGATTGTTTTTCCAAGTACGTAGTTTTCATCCCAATGAAGAAAGCTTGTGAAGCAGAAGAGGTGGAAAATATGTTTTTCAAAAATGTAGTGAAGTATTGGGGTCTTCTGATGAACATCATTTTAGATAGAGATAAGAGGTTCGTCGGAAAATTTTGGACAACATTGTTCAAGCTCGTCGGGACAAAGTTATTGATGAGCTCTAACTTCCATCCATAGAAAGATTGAATGAATCAATGAATTGTTGGAAGATTACTTAGGGCATTATGTGAGGGCGTATCAAGCTAACTAGCTAGATCTGTTGGACGCAACACAATTTAGTTATAACTTGTAGAAAAGTTTCGGGATGGTTTATGGTCCAGTTGACGAATGGAAACAACCCATCACCCTACACACAATGATGCAAGGCTATTAAAGGACAAACCCAACAACCTTGGGATTCATGAAAAGTTGGGAGTATTGGTTGGAGTTAGCTCGTATACATTTGGTGAATGTGAAAGAGAGAATGAAACATTGGGCAGATCAAGAGAGACGTGATGTGCATGTTGAAGGGTCTACTAGAGTGATAATAATGTAGATATGGTGGCCATTTAATGTAAGAATGATTGATTCTACTATGTTTGTTATTTTCAAATAAGACTCATTATGTAAATAACATTGAATAAATGTAATGTGAACTCATTAAACATGACCAGGTAATTAATATTTGATTATTATTAGAATTTTTAGCTAGATATAATTAAGGATGAAATCAACTTTATAGAATATGTATTAGAATATATAATATTAAAACTTAGCTCATAAAAAAATTGTCCCCTCAAAAAAATGAATTGGAGTTGATCCTTTAATAAAAGGATCATTGTGCAATGCTTCCCTACTTAATTTTTTTTGAATATAATTAAATAAAATGACATTTTTATTTTCTTAAAAATCTTGTTTGTAACTTAATTTAAAAATTAAAAAATATTTTTATATTTTCCAAATATCTGGTTTATAATTCAATTTTAAGAGTGAAGGATGATAAGACGACTAGAATAATCCTAATTTGGTACTTTATATATTAACAAACTACTTTATATACTAAATCTTTTTCTCCAATTTCTAATTTGGTAGAAATACAATGACATAACATGAATTTTATTTGATGTGTGTTTTAACCTACATCTTTTAGATGTTTGGAATATGCACGTGTTAAATCATTGGAATGAGAAGTTTTAACCAACATCCTTTAGATGTTAGGAACATGCACTCTTAAAATCATTGCAGTGTTAAATCATTGGAGAAGTTGTAAGAGAAACTATAATGTTAATTACTTTGTGTATAAGGAAGTGACAAGTTAATTTACATGAAAGGGAATGGAAATGCAATATGTAATGAAATTTTTAACGATCTAAATTTATCTAAAAGTATACATTTTACTAATTTTTAAAATTAAAGTTATAAAATATTTAATAATTATTTAAAAAGGTATTCAAATTTTTAAGGTTTAATTTTTGTTTAGTTTTAAGATTTTTAAGATAAAATGTCTTTTTCTATAAAAGAATTTGGAATATATATATATATATATATCACTAAAAAAATAAAAATAAATAGTTAAATTACAAAATTAATCAATCAAATTTTGTTTGATAATATAAGACACCTAATTTTTTAAGTAACTTTTAAGAGATGGGGTATTAAAATTTTCTTCTCCTTAACTACTCTGAATCCTCTTTTTGAGGGCGCCACTATCTTTTACTTGTCAAGAGATTTTCAAACACTGTTACCATGCTCGAAATTGAACTGTAGATCAACAATTATGGTCTTTTAAAGTTTCTTAGGCCTTCGTTGGCCAAAAGCCACCTCACTACCATGTGGCATCCACATGGCTCCTTGTCACTTGCGCCATCTGATGTGGCATTGACGTGGCACCTACCACCTAACCCATATGGGCCTCCAAATCAACTGCTCATATTCATCGGGTGCATTCATTTTCCATCGAATTTTTCCTCATTGGATTCACATTCCACTCCAACTGACACACTCGAATCAATGCACACTCTAACATATTTGACAGTCCTCAGAGTTGGGCAATCAATGACCTCGATTGCTTCAGAGTCTCTAACTCGCATGACGGTTAAATCCCTCATCCTCAATCTCACATTAAGTGAACAAGTGGGACCCACGAATATCCACGACTAAGATTGAATCTCACCTATTCTTCAATCTACAACCTAGATCACCTCTCGGAGTCCCTCCGTCGGAGCCCCCTAACAACCCTACACTCAGACATCCAGATGGAAATACCCTCTGATCGACGATGGATCTCTTTCCACTCAACTTCCACCTCAGTTATTGTTTCCATTGTGTGCCTGCCACCTAGCGTGATATGTGGCACTCATGTTGCGTCGCGAACCACTTCTTCAAAATGCCAAATCACCATGACATGTGGCTCAATCACCACCAAACACATGAACCTCCCTCGTGGACTGACGTGGTGTATGCCTCATCACCGAACACTTGGATTATCCATTCACGCACTGACACCCATCCCCTATGCATTGGATGGGTGATGTCATCCTCCTCTACTCCCAATTTACGAGGGAAGGTTGGAACCTTTCCCTAGAACCTTTCCTTATTGAGACAATGGGTGCTAAATTCCCTCCAGAGCTTATACAATATCTACGATTGAGATCTATTTCCCACTCCTTGATCGACAACCCATATGCCTTCTCATAGTTTCCCTCATCGAAATGCCCCCCACTTCGGGCATCCATGCCTACTCCGACTGTTGGACAGGCATTTTTGGATGCAATTTAGGAAAAAAACCTAAGTATAAAGTAATTGTGTAGAAGGAAGAAAAGGTGCAGAATAAGGAAAGAACACAGAAGGAAGAAAGTGCGTAGAAGAACATAAGTGCACATGAGGAAGACAACGCACAAACATAAGAATAAAGAAAATGAATGAGAGAATAAAGCCCGAAGGATGACAATGCGACATTCCAGAAATAGAAGAACAACATAAAAGCTGCATACAGAGAGAAAAGCAGAAGAAAGAAAACAAACAGTGAACTAAAGCTGGCCATGCCATGCATTGTAATGGGCTATTTTTTGAATAGATAGAATAAGGATTTAAACCCTAGATTTTGGGTATAAATATGTAATAGGTTGGGAGATAGAGAGACGAAAATAGTGAGGTTGAAGATAATGCATGAGTCGTGAATGTAATAGTCAGTTGGTAAGATGAACGATGAATAAAGAAAGAGTTTAGAGATAATCTTGTATCTTGTGTTCTTTATTTGTCTATGTGTGTTTATGAATGATGTTGCTATACTTCGTAGACTAGACTTAGTTTGTGAATTGAGTATGTTGAAATATTCATGAATAACTATGATAATCTATGTAATAATCGAGAACATATATAATCTCGAAGAAGGAACCATGACTCGAGTATCCTCCTCCCTTTCCCTTACTACTGAAGAAGACTGTTTCTTGCAGTCCCAATAGATACCTCAATTGAGACTTCATCTGTGTAAGCAGGTGATGTTGAAAGGGTCAGTGTCTTCTGGGTTTGTTGGTCATAGTAAATCGAACCTTGGGTCTTACAAACCATGCACAGATCAGTTAAGCCAACAAATGGTTCTGTTTTCTCGACCGAGACATTACGATTAAGGGAATGTTTTGGAGGTTGGCTAAGAAGGAGATCACAGGCTAGTTGGAACGAAAAGAACAAGAATTAGTGCGACAAGAGAACGAGAACCCTCAGATGAGTGAAAAGAAATGGATGAAAAAGTTTGTGTTCACGGATCTGCATGAAATTTTCTTTGGCAAATTCCCAAAAATTACGACTGAGTGGCTAGAGAGGTTAGTAGAGAAGACATGGAAGTTTAGTGTTGCAGCGCCGAAGAATTGGACTTCTAAATTGGTAAGAAAGTTGAATTCGGTAAGTAACCCAACTACTCAAACAATTTATTTTTGGTTAGATAATATACTAGGGGGTTATGTTATAGAATTTGCAGTAGGTTGCATTCAATCATTCAATATTGTAGAAAGAGCGTTTTTCAAAGGTCCGCGTGGGAGGTTCTTAAAATCTTTGAATACATTGATAAAAAAAAAATTATGTGAAAAACATGTGATGATAATGAATTCCAACAACTAAAAGGGCTTTTTGCACATAGGGGGAGCTGGAGGATAACAGGGGGATCGTCTGAGAGAAGCAAGCAATGGACAAGGAAGGAAGGGACTGAGGATGCAAGAAGGAAGCCTACCAGAGGAAGAGTATGAGTTTGGAGAGTTGCATGGAGGAAGGAGGTATAAGAGGAAAAAGACCAGGGATGGGAGAGAAGAGCAATATAGTGAGCCAAAAGAAACAGAACCTTTCACACTAGTCTGAATTGTAGAGATACCATATATAGGGGGAGAAGAAGAGTGGTTTTAGTTTAGTTCAGTAATAGAAGAGTTAGTAAGTCCTATTCATACATGATCCTGTGCTGAATCCATGACCCCATGTGCATCACCACAATTAGAGATAACATTTGAAGACTTGTCAAAAGCCATCATAGTTAGTCAAGGATTACATAGTCGTAGCATTTAGAATAGTGGGAGTGGTGTGCATAGTCAAAGTCATAATCAAAGTCCACCGACATCACCAAGAGGAGGGACTACAGAAGACAACATGGCAGGAGTAGATAATAATCTTAGACTTCTTGAATTCAAGGGAGTGGGGTTAGAAGATCCAGAACAACACTTGTTTGTGTGCAAAATAGTTTGGGTTGCTAAGAACATGCATGATGATGCTGTAAAAATTGCGCAGTTTGCAACAACATTTAGAGGCTGTGCGCTGGTAAGGTATATGAATTTACAGAGCATTACGCCTACAAGACTAGTCAGAACCTTGGTAGAGATAAATAAAGCACTATTAAAGGAGTTCAAAAATCCAAAGTTAGAGTCGTAGTACATCATCGAACTTAAAGAGATCAAACAGGTACAAATAGAGTCCATGTGGGATTTTGATCAATGCTTTAAGGATGTGATGGGGATATTGACTTTCCAAATTCTAGATCAACAAAATCAAGAGTGGTTTACTACTGAACTTTTACCCCACATTCGAAGGCCCCTGATTCAACAGAAGGTTATGTCACAACACGAGGCATTGAAGATTGCAATGAAACTAGAGGAATCTCTGACATGAGATATTGGAGGAATGGCATAGGTTCATACACAGTTGGCTACATTGACAATTCATTTGGTCGATCTTACCAGAGGAGGGGAGAAACAATAACAAGTTTGGTGTACCAAATGTAGGACAGAGGGCCATCATAAGGATGAACTCCCAACATTCGCACAGTATTTAGCAGCCAGAGCACCGAATCCACTACCAGGGGGGATACTGCGAGATATGTAAGAAATGGGACCATCACGCCACTGAGTTTCCATTACTACATAAGTATCAGAGTACACCTAAGAACTTGTTTTTCAATTTTTGTAATTTGGTAGGACATGATGAGAAGGATTGTCGCGCATTCGAACTTCTAAGGGAGCACACATTGGATATGTACTAGATCCAATAAGATAACACCTCTGCAGAGGGGGGTGGTGTGCAATATAACAATCATAGAGGTTTCATTTAGGGGAACAAATGAATCTTTGGTAGAGGCTAAGGTAGAGGGACTTTTGGTAGAGGAGGACGCAGACCGATTATCTGTTATAACTGTGAGCAACCTAGACACTTGGCCCACAATTGTCAGAATCTGTGTATGACGTGGACATATTGTAGAGAACCGGATCACTCGATAGAGGAATTTCTCCAACTAGTTGCGAAATGACACGCCGGAGGAAACCCAAATCAGACTCCAAATCAGAATGTGCAGATAATATCAACTGAAAGATGCTATGAAGGACCAAAAATAATAGTCATTACATGTGGAGGAACTAGAATAGGCGCTGATATGGAAACTCGAGGAAACCAAACATAGCAATGGGTAAGGAAGTCAATAGGGCCTATTCCAGCATTCAATCCACAACAGGAGAAAGAGACATATTAGATTCCAAGAAAGGAAATACTTGGACTGAATGGGGGAGCATTAGCATCATCGCTACCTCATATAGAAGATTGAGCTTTACCAGAGAAGTAAAGTGCACATGTAAGTACATTAACAGAGATATTAAGGAGTTGTGTAGAACTAATGAAATATAGAACTACATTAAGTATGTTATAAACATGATTGATCACTGCACAAAAGGAAGGGACACCCTTGTCGCACAAAGAATGGTAAATGAGGTACTATGCAGGAAGAGAACCAATGGAGAATTTAGGTTCAATGTGAAGATTGGAGAGTGCGATGTAGATAATTTTATTTTGGACTTAGGATCTAATGTGAATGTGCTACTTAAACATACATGGGAGATGATGGGACAACCTGAGCTAGTATGGTCCCATGTTCAGTTAAGGCTCGCAAATCAACATAAGATAGTCCCGATTGGGCAACTGACAGGAGTACCTGTGAACATAGATGTGGTGCACAACATGGAATAATTTGAAGTTATTAAGATAGTAGATGATAGCCAACCATATCCAATGTTTATGGGATTGGAATGGGTGTTCGATAACCAGGAAATTATTAACTTGAAAAAAGAGGGAGATGATATTCAAGGTTGGGGATATGGAATTCACTACACCTTTGGACCCATTAGAAGGAAAGCGATACACAAAGCTAACAAGAGGGAAGGACATTGACAAATTATACAATCTGACCGCGCGTATGGGGGATTATGTTGATATGACAACGAATGGTGTGCTGAGTTGGAGAAGTATCAGTTCATTTGCATCAGATTCAGAAGCCAGTCCAGAGAATTGGTAGCAGAGGATGCATGAAGTGTCAACTAGATGATGTGCACGGATAAACTGATCATTGCATTGGATTGGAACAGAGCTACGTGACCCACCTAGGTACGATGGAATAACTGATATTGACATATTTGAAAAATCATTTGAGTTACAGGTACCCGAACAATAGAGGTTGTTGGCTCTGGATGTCATATTAAAAGCAACTCCAGCTAGATGGTGGGATACACACAGAAAGGGAATGAAATACTGGGAACAATGTAGTACAATAATGTAGATACGCTTTGGCCTCGAGGAAGAAGAAACTGGGCATAAATACACAGTAGAGAAAAATACGGTGGGTTACGTGGAAATTTGTAGGGCCTTATGGCACTCAGTACTAGAAATAGAGTGGACACACAGATTCATACACATGTTGGACACCATCCCAAAGAATTGGTATTTAGAATTGGAGATGCGCATGGAGACAACAAGCTGGGAAGAATTGGTCTGAATATTCGAATTCACATTCACATTTGAACACGAATCTCCTTCCATACAAGCAACACTACATGCAATTCACATAAATATCTTCTCAGAGGTGGAGATGATGGAAGTAGAACCCATATGCAGTGCACATAAAGCCAAGATAACGGTCCAAAAGCTATTGGAATGTTATAATGTGACGGAGGAAGAATACGAGGACGAGGATCTCATGAATGTACAAATACCTGATACATAAGAACATGTACAGTAGAAGGGCCAGAGCTTGCACCCGTTGTGTACACGCAACCTATCAAGATGAAGAAGGTCAACATTGGAACAACGAAGAATCCTAAGTTTGCGTAGATGCGATATTATTGGAACGATGAGACAATTGAGAAGGTTGCATACTTATTGCGAGAATATCAATATTTATTTCCAAACACATTCTTAGAGATGAAGGGGATAACAAGCGACTTAGGCGAGATGAACATCCCACTAAAACATGGAGCTAAGCCAATATGAAAAAGACATTACAAGTTAAACTCAAGGTACAAGGAGAAGGTCGAGGCTGAAATAGACAGGATGCTAGATGAAGGTATCGTTGAACCAGTCGAAGAATCCAAGTGGAGTAGCCCAATGGTGGTGTAGGGTAACAAGACAAGAGGAATTAGGATATGCGTGGATTTAAGGAAGTTGAATGACGCATGCTTACATGATCCATTCCTAACACCATTCATGGATTAAGTACTAGAGAATGTAGAAGGTCAAGAAACGTATTCATTTACAGATGGATTCTCTAGGTACCATCAGATACGAATTGTGCAGGAAGATAGACATAAAACCACTTTTGTGATGGAGTGGGGAAGTTATCAGTATACGGTGATGCCATTTGGATTAAAGAATACCCCTTTGGTGTTTTCTAGAGTATTAGTGAAAGCATTCAATGATTCCATCTAGACATTTATGGAAGTTTACTTGGATGATTGGATAGTGTTCAATTTACTACAGGATCATATAGAAGTTCTTTGGCTCTTGTTATATCGATGCAGACAGTGTAATATTTCGCTAAAATAAAAAAAGTGTATCTTTTGCACACCGTTAGGAATTCTACTAGGACATGTAGTATGCACACATGGAATATTGGTTGATCTAGCCAATATCACAATAATTATGGGCTTGGAACCTCCGACGCCAGTCAAATAACTAAGGGAAACTTTGGGTAATAAAGGTTATTACAGGAAATTTATCAAAGGATATGCGCATGTTACAACACCCATGGAAAAGATATTGAATAAGGAAGCCAAGTTTCGATGAAATGAGGAATTCCAGAAGGGGATGGACAATTTAAAAGAAAACTAGTAATCGCACCCATTTTGATATTTTCGGAGTGGAACAAGGAGTTCCATGTACATGTAGATGCATATTCCATAGAGTTAGGCATAGTATAGTCACAACCCGGGGAAGGCGACATTGATCATGAAATTTCATTTGCAAGTAGGAAACTGTCTACATCTGAAAAGAATTATACCACTATGGAACGAGAAGGATTGACAATGGTCTATGTGCTACAAAAGTTCAGGCACTACTTATTGGGGTCCCACTTCAAGATGTATACAAACCATTCTGCATTAAATTACTTAGTCAACAAGCTCATATTAGGATGAAGAATATGCAAATGGTTGTTATTATTTCAGGAATATGACTTTGAGGTCATAGTAAAACCAATAAAGTTGAATGCAGGACCAGATCATCTCTTGTGCATATTGACAGGAGAGGATGCAAGTAATTTACATGAGAATGTCCTAGATGCGTAGTTATTTGCAGTAAGGATAGTGGATGAATAATTTGTGGACATTGTGGAATTTATAAGTACAGGCATGGCCCCCTCTGAGATGATAGTTGTGCAAAAGAAAAAAATTGGTGGTGAAAGCAACAAATTATCAGTTGATTGCAAGGAACTTGTATAAGTTGGGGGTAGGAGGAATATTGAGGCATTATGTATTGGAACATGAAATTTTGATGATATTAGAGGAATCACACGATGGAATTGTTGGAGGAAATTATGCAAGCAAAGAAATGACATCAAATATTTTACGCGCAAGGCTTTGGTGGCCTACACTGCACAAAGATGCAAAGGAGTATTGTCAAAGAGTGGGTAAACCATCTAGGAGGTATGAGATGTTGTTAGACCCACAAGTTACGCTACAAGCATTCAATAAGTGGGCCATTGACTTTGTAGGACTGATCAAACCACAAGCAAGGAGATTAGGGGCAAGATACATCATCACTGCGACAAAGTACTTGATTAGGTGGGAAGAAGAAACACCAGTTATTGATTGTACTGTAGATACTGCAACACGGTTTTATTCGAGAATGTAGTCACTAGGTTTGGATGTCCTTCCATGTAATGTCCCCAAGGCTAAGTCCAGTTGTAAATCTGATGTATGAAATGAATTGTAAATATGTGTTATAGGCTGGTGAGCCAGGTTTGTATAAGCCGGTGAGCTTATGTGATTGTTAGGCCAGAGAGCCTAAGGGTTGGAGGCCAAGGGCCTAATTTTGTACTTGTATGTATGCAACACATTAATAAAATATAAATACCACCGCGTGCAGACCGACCACGATGAATGAGTGATGGGAAACTGAGCTTCCACAGAGTGGGCAAAGAATTAGGGTCTGGAAGGTGGGAAAAAGGGGCTAAGTGTTGAGCCTAAGGGCTAAGCCTAGGAGCTTAAGCCTTGGAAATAATATTTTATTATTATTCCAAAAAGCCACATGAATTATGTTGAATGTGATGTTTTATCCTAAGTTCTTGGGGAAGGACGAGGGACTACCAAATGGGAAGGAATGCATGCTGATGGAATGCATGCAGTCCCATGGGTGACAAGTGTCAACCCTAGTGCATGCGAATAAAACGGCCAAGATGAGCCGTGAGAGGGGTTCCTCGCCCATTCCATCTGACTACCTGAGCATGTACGGAGCTCTGAGTAGTACGACCGACTCGAGCTTTGTAGAGAACCCTTGTGCTTCCCTATGAGACGAGAAGCCTGTGTTCGTTTCTGAAAAGGCTGGGTTCACCCTCTCCATTCTGAGCTGTGGAACCTGTGTCATTCCTTGCATGGATTGTTTGTCACACATTCCCGAGAACCAACACTATGAGACCTTGTGCCATTGTTAAGCCTGTATGGGAAGCCCGTGTTTATTTTTCTGGTTAGCTGTGGTGGCCACACAGAGCTGGACTGCGTGTGGCTTGCTGGCCAATGAAAGTTGTGATTGAGCCTATGTATGACCTCTCTCCAGGTGAGGGAGGTGACTGTTGTTGGAAGAGGCAGGTTGTCAGGCCTGTGAGCAATTCTCTCCAGGTGAGAGAGTTTGCTGGGAAGTGGTTTCTTCCATAGAGTGTCCAACACCAACTTTGGGCTCTGAGACTTCCTGATCCATCCTGTTGCTGAGACCTAGAGAGGGAGGTTAGCACCGATAGACTATGCTTATGAAGGTGTATACTCCCGAGCGGAACAGGCATGTGGGGAATGAGAATTTAGTAGTAGTGGGTGTAAGATGGCATCTTGGGAAGAATCCTTCTGGTTTTCTGTGTTGTTTTCCCTGTAACCTCAGCCTAGTCTAGGATTCCTTGCCTTGGGGTGGAGCTTAGTCCCAGCTCGGGGGTGACCCACTGCTGAGTTGATGAGCAGTGCGGTCTAAGGCTGAGAGGTTCGTGGAAGGCTTGCATGTGGTTGGTGAAATCTACCACTGTTTCAAAGATAAGTATCAGATGATGTTTATTCATGTATTCTGCTATGTATATCAATTTAAATTTAATGCTATTGATTGTTGATTATAGCAGTAAATCTTATGTTTACTATGAGTTTAACTATATTTCTTGATTAAATGCATGCTATTACTATAATGACGGTATAAGCTATGTACAAAGTGGTGTTATAGTTTTTTTCTAGAGCGATTAAGCCTTGGTAACCGAAAAGTGGTGCTACAAATTGGTATCAAAGCCAAGGTTTCTACATCGAGCCTAGATGGGGCAGTTGAGTGGTCTTTGGACCAAGGGTGAGAGGAGAAATTGTGTCTGGAGGACAAATTTCGGACCCTGGTATGGTCCGGAGTGTCAAGGAGTTACTTGATCGTGCCTATAAGCTTAGGAGGTATAGTAGTGTTGTGAAACTGCAACTGGGGTGGAATATGGCCACAAGGAGAGAGGACTCCACACCAGCAGTGTTGGAGCCTTAGGATTAGTTCGGGAGGGAAGGTGAGCCCTCGTGACCATCAGATCTGGAAAATGTGCTCAGGGATTAAAATCCCTTTTGAATTGCACAGGAGTGTGGGAATCGCGATACGTGAACTCCCAAAAACCCAAAAACCCGAGAAGATCTATGATGTAGATCTGGGAAGAAGGCTCGACTGTTAGATCTGGCGGAGTCGTGCTTGAGTTAGTCGCGAAAACCTTTCAGATTTTGCAAAGTCGAGAGATGGGAAGTGAGGAAGGTGAACACCTATGAAACTCGAAACGCCGAAACAATCTACACCGTAGATCGTAGGAAGGTAGTTGACCATCCGATTCAGCAGAGGAGTAAACCGTAATTTCAATATTTTGGCAGATGGAAGTTCGAGATGTGGGGTGACCGAACTCCCGATGCCCGAAACCCCAAAACGCCAAAAATATCTGTGTCGTAGATCTGAGGAAGGAGTCTGACCGTTGGATTTTGCTTGGAATGGATGTGGGCGCATGAATGTTTACCACGTGCCAGTGAGTCAAGAAGACAGGCAAGAGTTATAGGACCCAATGACATCACTGAGGGTGACGTGGACCCTCTAGAATGTGCCACACGCCACTG